>JASSUY010012870.1:0-54678 GCA_032466535.1 Forpus xanthops | reverse complement strand
CCCACCGCTCGAATAGTAACAGGCCGGGCTGGGATTGGTCGCCCTGGCCGGGAGGAGCGGGGCCAGGGCGCGCGCCTTAACGCGATAGGCGGGGCGGTGACTGTTTAAAGTGCCCGGGCGGGGCTTTGTCACCCGTCGCACCCGCCTGGGGCAGCGCGCTCTATGCTGTTATGCACCACCCTCTCGAGGGGCAGTCAGCACCTCCCGCTCGAAGCAAGCCCGTTCTCTCACCTCCCTTCACCTCATCCACTGCATGAGGCGGGAGCCGCGAGGGCCCTTCTGCCCTCGGCTAAGCAGTCGAAACCAGCGGTACCTCCTGGCACGCTGCCCCCTAAATGTGAACCGCCTGTGAAGAGAAGATAGCGCGTAAGGAACCGGGAGGAGGAGAAGGAAGGTGGCAGAGCAGATCTAAAAATGGCTGAAAAACGTTTATAAAAACACCAAGAGAAAGGGCCACATCTATTTATGGTTCGGTGATGGCAGGGGAGAAGCTTGGTGCTATGATCATAGCAACTCCTCCTGTTTTCATCCTGCTGCGTTAGGGGAGATAGCTCTGCCTGCGCACTCTGCAAGATGAGCGATTATATCAGATGAATGCCTGCTCCCATTACCCTTGTCTCCTGCTAATTGAATCAACTTGGAAGACCCAAGTATTGACTAATCCTTCAGGTTACGCTGAGGTAATACTGCAGGTACTGGATGGGCAAAAGTGACAAAACCGTGTTCTTTGAGAAAGCACTGAGAGGAACACAGAAATGTTTAGTGTGTGTATATAGCTTTACATATATATGCGTATCTGTTTACTCCTTAAAATATTTCATTCTTATCTGTATGTTTCTGAGTTTAGAAGCAACGCATGCATCTATGCCATCTTTGCCACACTGGGATGTGTATGCCCTTGAATCCTTCAGCCAGGACAGGCAGTCTATATGCACCTGAATACAGCAGGAATGCAAACCAACACAGAACCACTGTGAGTGACCCAGGGATTAGGAAGTGAGTACTAACCCAGGCTAATATGATAATAGCAATGGTAATATGAAAGTCTGCCAGTTTTCCTTGAAATAGGCCTCTCCAGCAGACATAATTCAAACACCTTGCACACTCAGAACCACACAGTCGCAGCGTCCTGCCAAAGCCACGGTCTTCTAACCCTACCTTAAAAGAAGTTCTGATCTCCATAGTCTATTAGAGATTTTGGCATGAAAAGCAGTCAAGTGCTGTGATAACAGGTGATAAAAGCCAAAATAGGTATCATCCATGAGAGATGGATAAAATGAGTCAATGAGGAAATTCTTACTACACTGTGGTGTGACAAATATCAGCCAGAAGTGCACAATTCCCAAATCTCTATCTATATCCCTGTCTGAGAACAGATGGAGGAAAGCCTTCAGCTGATCTAAACTTGGCTCAACCCACCCTGTTTACTGATGGGGTTTCCATGAGCACAGAAATTAGAGCTATGGGTTGCAACCGCTTGAGAGACGCAGCCTGCTGATTCAGCTTATGTGCTGGAAAATCTGGCAAACACCTCTGTCCTTACCTGAGCACATGCACAAAGTCATGCAGGTACAAGTACCCAAGGGTGGTAAGAGCCGCAGCCAGTAGGTATTTTCACCTCTGAAATCACTGATGTAGGAGCTTCTCATAGGGGAAGCAGCAGCTTCATTGCTTGTTAATAACCAAGGTGTCCTCTTCTACAAAGATGCAGGCTGAAGATGTGTGAGATTAGTGGAAAAACTAAAGCAAATGGAGGAGAGGGTTTTACCTACAGTGATCCAGGAGACGCTTTAAAATGCTCTCCAAGGGACCAGTGCATACAGTGTGTCCACTGGCTGGTGGCCGAGTGCTATGCCTCCAAAAAGCCTGGAGGAGGGTTGGCAGTTGAACACTAATCTTTATGAAATGCTAATAGGGACCTAAACAATTCCCATTAGGGAACTGAAGAGCCATCTGCACTCTAGCATGAAGCTGCCTATGGCATCCACAGCAAAACTTGTATGCCTTGGCTTGATATTTTGGAATCCAGCACCAGGGAGGCTTAGTCATATGACAGGGTTATTTGCATCATTATGCTGTTAGATTCCCAGGGGAGTTTTCACAATGCGCTGTAAGAGGAAGGATTTAAACAAGTAGAACTAAAGCAGAAACAAAGCACTGTACTTCCTTTGCATGTCTCTTTTCACTGCGCGCACGTGGTGTTTGGAGTGGGAGGAGGGTGGAAGGCAGTACTGTATAGAACTTTAGCCCAATAAAGCACACACACAAAAACAAGAGGCTGCAACGTCAGTATAAAATGGGCTACTTTGTCAAAGCAAGCCAAGACAGCTGAAATCCTGCATCATAGCCTAGTAGAAGACTGATGTTCTTCCAGGCTGGTGACACACAAAGTAAGCCTATTGCAATGTCTTCCCTGAGGACCTTGTGGAACTGCTGGTTTGCACTGGGTGAGGTAATGGTCACCTCGTCCCAGCCAAGCGGTGACACCCTGTCAACGACTGCCTGCAAGCACTGTAAAACTGGATGCTAGTAAGCAGAGCAGCCGTCAAAGAAGCAGTCCAAAACCAACTCAAGGAAAAATATTGTGGGTCAGGATTCTGCTCTTAAAAGGAAGTGAGCTGCTACTGCTCCAAGTGGGGTTAGAGTATGGTAGTGTCCCATTTTGAAAAATGTGCATTTAAAAAGTCCTTTTTTTATTTATTCCATTTCTAAGAGATATTATTGAAGATTCGTAAGGGCCAGGTGCTGCTTCCAGTTAGACAAGGAGTACAGCAAGGAAAGCAAGTTATAGAAGAAAATCCAAGAAAGTTTTTGGTATCTCCATGATAGCAGAGCTATTTCCAAAGTAAAGATGGCCAAAGAATTCTCTTCTGACGACCTTCCAAGTCTCAGAACTTTCCAGGTGCATGGCTGCTGCTCATGTGGGAATTTGTAACCTCCTTAAAAATGAAGAACAGCAAATTCTGCTGGAAGTGTACTGTCCTGGAGCAGAGTTCCCACATCTGGAATTAGCAAGTAAAAGCACAGCAAGTATCTTTTTTTCAAACAAGGAGGTGATCACCAAATTACAGGGCTGGAAGGAATACCGAGAGGTCACCTAGCTCCATCCCTATGAAAGCATCTCTGTCCCATCTGCTTCACCCCTCAAAGACCCCTCCAGTGTTGCAGACACCACAGTCTACCCAGCCAAGATGTTACTGTCACACGATTCAATTTTTTTGCCTTCAGAAATCTTTTCCTGATGATCTCTTTTACCATAATTTACATCCATGGCTTACCTTACCCATCACAAAGAAAACATTCGTCCCTCTGGCTCCTGCAACAACCTTTTAGATTCATGAAGATTTCTCATTTCAGTTCTTATTACACTTCCCAGACTTAAAACTCCATTCCTTTTTGCCTGTTCTCCTAGGTTACATTGTGAGACCTCTGGTGATTCTCGATATTGATACACGTTTGGTGGTTCTCATTTTAGTCCATGTCAAGGCCACAATATGAAACTGAAGTGCCACTCTGGTTAACCAGAACTCTCATTTCCTATATGCAAGTGTTTCTGCTAAAAGTCACTGCATTTTAATTGCTGCCTGCTGGAGACAGTTTAATTGGGGATCTCCTTAACAAGTTATAGTCTTATATTCTGATGCTCACTGACATATACTGATGTCTACTTGACAGCTAGAGCAATTTTAATTTTTTTTAATGTAAAAGTAATTTGTATACAAATCAGCAGCTGAGTGCTTCCAAAAGAAGAAATGTTTCCAGAAGAAACTGACAGACAGCAGAGAAAATCTTGTCTACAGAGGTCTTAAAATTTGCTGTCCTCTGTGTCAGCCACAGCTATTAGCAGGAAGAGTTGTCCAATTCTGGAGAAACTAAATTGCTGATTTTCTAAGCAATAGCACAGGTGTTCAAGTTGTGTTGGAAACACAAGGCAGAAGTCGTCAGCCACCCAGCACTCTCCTGATGAAAGTGTTTTTTCATTGTATAAGCATTTGAATAACTGTATTCAAATATGGTATTTATAAAATGATGCTATTTAACCCCCTTCCACTGCCCCTGAACACACAGGCACACACTGATCTGGAGTGATGTTGTGTGCAGGGGTGGGAGTCCAGTTCCAAATAAATTGCTGGTGGTGTTTTGTTACAAGAAAACAAATACAAGACTAATGCACTTGGAAACAAACAAACAAACCCACAACACCTATTGGCTCATTAAGAAGCAGCAGCAACATCTCTAGGTAAAATCTTCCTCAGTTCAACAGGGAAATAAAAAGCCGTCCCATCAGCTCCAGTAAACTTTGATCAAATAGAAAAATGTTTCTAACCCTTCAGGCTAAGAATATAAGCTCTCAGATAGGAACAAATAAAGTTTCTCTGGGGCTACATGCAAATCTGCTGAGGATTCAGTGCAGACTTAAGCATTTGGGAGCATTTTAGGAATAAGACAGCCTCCAACGCTGTGGATACACACTGTAGATAATTTCAATGCTCACAGATTTTTTCCAAGCAATAAGACATAAAATTGAAGCTGGGTTTGCTACTATGATTCAGGACTGTGGGTATAGAGGAAGTTAATGGGAAACACACAACTTTCACTTCTCTATGCTGTAACTTTTTCAACAGAAGTTACCCAAAACAAAGGCTACACAAGGGCAGAAAACTCCTTCCCAAAACTGTACAGTATGCTAAGAGTCTGGAAGAGTAGTCTTCACGCTTCCTTTATGAACAACAGCAGCTCATAGGTGTAAAGAGATTCAAGACCACCTAAAGCAGTAAGACAAGTACTTTTCAGTGAGCAAAACATAGCTAAGCAAGAAGACCATACCCAGATGAAGTACTACTAGACTGCTGCCATGCTATGCAATTATTAAATAACAAATCAGAAGTACAGCATTTCCTTGTACTCAGCTAATCCCTGAAAAAGACTAGGGATTTAAATACAGAATAAAGAGTAAATAAAGAAACAGATTTAAACATATCTTGGCGAAATGCAACAGAAAAGCCCTGAAAGGTCATAATTGAGACACTTTGTTGGATCTTCATCTAATTTGGGCTACACAAATTCCACACAAGAGTTGCCTGTGCTGGCCTCCCGTGGGACTGGTTTACTCCACCTAGCATGTGTTGAGGTCTAAAAGGCATGTTTGCAATTGAAGTTCAGTTGAGCAGAGAGCCATGTGCTATATTTTATACACTTGTTTTAAAAGCAATGGCTTTTTACTCCTTTAACCAAGTATATAAAGTACTAGTGCTATTAGAATTGTCAGTACTATTAGAATTATTCTTCACAACCTATAAAAAAAGACTCTACCTACATTCCGTCTAAATTCATCACTGCTTAGATACGTATTAATAAAAAGTGAAAAGGAAATCAATAAAGACACTCTATCGATCCTGAGAACGTGGAACTACTATTAATAAAACATGTTGATGTTGTTTTATGGATAGGTCAAAGTCCTGGTAAGGGTGTGTTTGTCATTCTAATTTATGTGCAGTTTCATCAACAAAGTATTTGTTATTGCAGTACTGTATTTATTCATCTCCTGTTTTCCTCCCCCACCGCCAGAACATCTGCTAAACGTTTCTGAATCTGAGCTTGTTGGGATAGGGCCCATTACTTTTACATATTTATGAACTGTGTGGTACACTGGCACTCATTCAGCAAAGACTGCTTCCCGAGGCTCATGCGCGAATGACATAAACCGGTATGGCTTTCTGTGCAAGAGGTCCACATGTGCAGGGGTCACAGAGGGGGCTGGAAATCCACTTACATACAGAAGTACTTAAACTCCACTGCTGCAGTGGAACAGAAATATGTGCTAATATCCGAGTGATGCAGCAGCACAAGAAAGGAAGAACAGGTATTTATGGTGTCCTAAGGAACTGTAATGAAGAGTAACAGGATAAAATTGAACAAAATGAAGTTGTATCAGACTCCAGAAACATCCTCTGTCATCAAAATATTTTCAAGTTTGGTCAAATGGTCCAAAAAAAGAAAAAGGTACAATGCTTGTTTTAGTTATAACAGACTGGACAAAGCAGAGCACACAACTGCTTCTGAGGATGGAAAAATGAACAAATAATTCATTTTGATTTCTGTTTTTCTTCTGTTGTAGCCCAGCCTCTCATGCCAACACTCACACAGGCACAGCTTTATACTGTTTACACACTGAAGGGAGTGTATTCTGCTGTCATTGTGCAGAGAACTTACACATGTGACTCTCATTACCACAAACAGCAATGTTCATAAATTGCCCTTGTGTGCCTGGACTGAGTGGACCTGTCCCTATTTGCCTTTCCGGCGGGTTTGCAAACAGTGCCTTTCCAAAGTCGAGGTTGTAAGATTTTCAGACCTCGTGATAACTGAATGTAGCACATCTCCTCTCAACTGTGCAAGCCATCCATGCTCCGAAGATCATTTGTCTGCCTAAATCCATGTCAGCAGCAGAACACAAGCACAATCACAGCCTAATGGTTTTAATAAGATTACAGCTAGAGATGCCCCAGTGCTCTTGTCTGGCCCAGGAACAAAACAAGCACCAAATTCATCTAGAGGAAAAAAAAAATCTCCTTGGTTTTCATGTGAGCAGGCTGCAGGTTGATCAAGATTTCATGTCTATGATTTACAAGATCACTTTGACTTCTTTTCCCTTTTATTTTCTTTGCAATGCATTATTTTACAAAGCAGCATAGTTTTCTCACAGATCTCTAGATGTAGTATTTTTCAGGTGAGAATTTAAAAATTATGATCATATTGCTCTGTAGCATGATTGCATTTATAGATGCCTATTGTTAGCCATGCTAGATTGATCTCACCCATGGCTACCATCCACCTGTATGCTTAACTGTGATATCCTTGTACTACAGTGGAGCATGATGGCTCTTTGCCAATATAATAATTCTTTTTATCAGCAGTTTATCTGGTGCATCTGTTTGGCTCACTGAAATGAAATTCCTTGTAACTCTATCCTACATAGGGCACCTGTTCCAAAAAAGCATTTTACTGCTTAAATTCTTAATCTCAACCAAAAAAAAAAAGAGAGACAAAAAAAAAAAAAAAACCCAAATAAGATAGCATGTATAGCAAAGGCTGGAATAAAGAATTCCATGAAAAAGCTGAGATTTGGATAGTACCATATCAGCTGGCTAGAGTACAAATTCTGGTATCTATGCATTAAGGTTATGAATTGTATGGTGCTCACTGCAAACTGCAGATACTACCCTGCAGATTTCATTGAGCTTGCTGCAACAAACCTGCTGCTAATGGGTAAGGCTGCAGCTCCTGCAGGACTCCATATCTAGACAAAAAAATCCAGTAGTAGTTCATGCATGGATTTTGCATGCAGGCTATCCAGAAAATCTAGCACAAAAGAAAATTCCTCCCCTTAGAAACAAGAAACCGCAGAATTTTACAGACAATAACAAACACTAAATAACATTTTCAGCAGATAGTACAAGAGGCCAGCTGAATCAGTACTCACAGAGAAGGGCTGCGCAAGTGATCTTCTTCTCACACAAGTCAGCTCCTCCCCGACAAGTGCTCATAGTTCACCCACCTCTGCCAGGGCAAGCATCTAAATCAGCTCCCCCTCAGCACTCATCGTGCCCTGCCTCCGCGCAGGTTTCTCTTTAGAGAGCTCACACGATTTTCTCTTTCTCTAGGCTTGTAAGGTAAAGCCTAAGTGAAAAAGAAAGGAGATCTCGGATGCAAATCACCTCCTGTAAGTCTTTCTCAGAGCATCTCGCAAGGGCCTGGGAAGGCTGTGTGATGATGGGTCTGGCAGCCAGCTCGTCACTGTTGCCACGGTAACAGAGAAGTGGTCCACAGTGTCTTGCTATCGGAGCAGCAATGGCAGAACCCAGTGTGTGTATTGCCTCCTCCTCTAACCTGGTAATTTACCCATTTCTTTAAAAAAAAAGCTGGTTTATACAGAAGGCATGTCCCTGACACACAGCTCACACCCTGCTTTGGTTACTCCACTCACAGAGCTGTACAGCATCTATATATCCTGTTTGTATGGTATAGGAAAGCTGGCATAACCCTGAGAGAGCCACTTGCTTCCTCTGGAAAATGCCATGTCATGCAAAAAATCAGGAAAAAAGAAACCTTGTTCTGGTAAACACGTGAACATCAGCACACCAGTGTTTAAAGAAGTGGTAGGATGGAGAGATATAATTTTGTCTCTCCAAGCAGATGAATGAGCAGTTGAGACAGCAGTAGGGTATTTTTCTGCCAAGTGTTTCTCTGCCAACATGACCGAGTGCAAGTGTGTCTGTGAGGCCCTATTACAGCTATGGGGAAGCTTAGTACAAGAGAGATCCTTTGTTCCTGTCCCCTCAATTGAAAAGTCTCATTGTTATCCTTTCTATGCCTTAATATTGCTGTTTTCTACTTGCTTAAGATACCTTTATTATAACAGTGACATGAATATTATTAGTAATGTTAGGCAGGACAGGCCACAGCAGCATTGACCTACAGACTCTGGGCTGTAGTTAGAGAAGCAGCCAGGAATGCAGAAGCAGGCATTATTTTGCTGGACAATGAACAATTCAGGCTTGTATTTGGAACACAAATCCTTGGATAGTTAAATAATACCACTTGTTTATAAGACAGACTATTTCTCTCTTCTTCTTAATAAATCATTGCTAACAGTTCTTTGTTGCTCTCCTTATTATTCTCTCTTAATGCCAAGTACTTCTTTTAAGGTAATGGATTTCCTCTCTCAGGACACCAGTAACAAACACAGCTCTGTGTGCATGTAGGTGGTAGTAACAAAACCAACCAAACAGAAGTAAAACCCACACATTTGTCTTCTTAACTAACTTTTCTGTCCACACTTTTAACTCAGGTTGTTTCAGCTTTCTTTGACAGTGGCTCATCACAACTTGCTGTGTAGGGACAGGCCTCCAGATGCCAAATCCATATATGAAAGATCCCATTAAATACTTTTCTGCCACACTATAAACTGGAGCAGTAAAGATGGGACTAGTTCAGAACAACAGTATCAGGCAGAAGGGTTAAGACTTGAATCAGATTCAAAAAAGCTATGAGTGGGCTAAAAAAATCTCAGATGTTTAAAACAATAACAATTCAAATCTTTTTACTTGTCTTGGCTTCTGCCTTCTGAGTTTTCCATCTTTATTCCAACACACTATAAGTTTTCTAATTTATTTTGGTTTAGAAAAAAACTTCCATCTCTCCTGTGCTTATGTGTTCCTAAAACACGGGATTTGGAGCACATCACCAAATGCAGTGATGGCCATGACAGTGCTGCTAGACTTGGCAGTCTGTATCTCTGCAAAGTAATAAGCCCATCTAGGGTTAGGGTCAGGAAGTCTGGGGCCCTCACATTAAAGATGTTGGACTTTAATGGCTTTCCCCTCACCTCCTTGCATGGCGGCTAAGTAGCTTGTTTAATACTAGTTATGAGTATACCCAGACTTAACAGCATCTGGTTCCACACACATATGAGGAACATATGAGGGCATGTTATAAAAATTCACGTTATAATGGGCATTTTGTGGCTGCTTATAAATCTTAAATCTTACATAATTTAAATTTAAGTAATTTAATGAGGATGCATTAAGATCAGAAACCTAACTGCACACTTGAACTTCCATAGAGAAAATGCTGGCTAGTACATATAATTAAATATATCTGCTGACACACACGCATTTTCCGTCAGACATGGTTTAGTGGAAAAGATTTGGTGCTTCTGGGTGTGGTAGCATGAATCTGTTCAAATTGAAGTTGTGCCCTGAAGAAGACAATCCTCTGAAGGAGTAATGTTAAACTAGCAGGGGGTATGAAAGCAGCAGAAGAATGTAGGGGAGAGGAGGCGGTCAGGCTCGGCTTGCAGCATCAAGGAAGCCTTTTCCATTTGCAGCTTTATCATCCTGCAGTCAGAGCTCTAGCTAGAGCTATTTAATAGGACCACGAGGGCTGCTGTACCATTAGTTACAGAACAGGGTATAAAAATGACAGCAGCTAATAAGCACCAATTTCTCATCAGTTGCCTCATCAGGCTAATTTCACAAACAGAAGGTTTCAGAGGCTGAAGGGCTGGAAATGATGTTCAGGCTGCTGGATGCAGTCCAGTACAGAGAGGCATCCCTGTGCCTGGACACTTCAGTCTCAATCACAAACAAAAAGAGGTCGAACCTAAATGTATGTCTACAGGAAGATATGTATTTCATAAACTAAGCTGAAAGGCTAAAGCCACAGCATACTCATTCTTTATAATGATTAAGAGGCAACAGGAGCAGAAATAAAATGTTCCTGTGTCCATAAATGTCCAGACCACATTCCTGGTTGTGAAGTTCTCCCACAGAAAGGAAGGCTTTGTCTGGAGATCATGACTGAGGACAGTAAGAAAACCTAAAAAACCCTCTAAACTTGGTGGACCAGGGTGGAAACACACTTTCATTTGAGGAGTTAGTTCAGACGAAGCATTCATGTGTCCAAGGGAGGAAGATGGCTGATGTGAAGGGCAGAAACTGGACAGGGATGCGTGTGTGGTCCAACAGCAGGATGAAGGCAGAGAGTGTGTGTTTATGTGTGTAGGAAGGGAGCGGACTGTTTGTAGTGGGAGTGCAGTCCAGGCGTGTGAATTATAGATGTCAAAGCTGAAAAAGAGCTGTTGGCTTTTTCACTTTGCCTTCTTTTAGCCACTGAAGGTTTGAAAAGTTGAATCTTCTATTCATTGCACCAAAGGATCTAATGAAGTATATGTCTGCTCTGGTATCATAAGTCACTAATTAGATGATTCTGACCAAAACAATATGTGAAAAGATTGGCTCCTTCAAATATTGAGGTTCATTTTTGCTCATAGTATCACTACCCAGGTTTTCTAAACATGCATTTAATTTTTTTGACCCTGATCTATAGTTAGCCTTGTTAGGAAGTGTCTATGCTGGTTTTCTATTTTTACAAGATGAGCCCACATTTGCTCAGTTTTTGCTTGAATTCTCTGGTGCACGGCTGGTAAAATTAAGTCATAACCAATTCTCAAAGCTATTTGAAAATTATCACCACACTACAACATGTTGTGTGCTAAATGATTTGGATATGTTAGGCTTTTTTCACAGTATTTTCACATGTGATTTTCATGGAGATTCTTGCTCCTGCTTGTCTGGACTCCTGTTAACCGCTGCTATGGTCATGAATGTTATTGATGGGTTTCTGGAAAGCTCAGCAACTCAGCATTTTTATAACTGCATTATAAATAATTCAATCAACTGTTCTTCCCTATATCTACTTCTTATTTATTAATGGACTTTCTAGGCAGTATTTTCTCATCTCTCATCACCATCCAATATATATTCTTGGGGGAGGAATGTAATTAGCTTTGCAGTTCTTCTGCCAAAACTTCCACTGACTTCAGTCAGAGATTTGCCTGAAGAATGCCTGATTATAGCCTGTAGGAGTTGGTCCTATTTCTGTACATCAAGAACAGACTGAAGTGAGTGCACACAGGTGGGCAATGAAGTCCCACAGGCGTTTTAACCCACAGGCATTTAAAGAGAAGCATGGGTTTATATGCATGAGAGGAGGAAGGTGAAGGACATGAGGGAAACCAGGCAAGGTAAAAAGAGGATTCTGTTATACAAGAGCAGAGCAAACTGAAGATTTTATATGATTAACTCACATAAAACTGCTTGGTTTGTTTTTTTTGTTTTGTTTTAAACTTTTCAAATAACAGAACAGTAGGTTTTCTCTTTCCCTCTTTTTCTGTCAGCAGACAGCTGTGCAAATATTTTAGCATGTGATTGTGGAAGCACAACACTGAAAATTTCTGAATTATGCCAAGAGAAAAGTACAGGAAAACAAAAGGCAAAAGCCTGGGGTAGATCTAGCTGCCAGGATCTTGTGTCCTCCAGGGAACTAGATGGAGGAAAAGGGAAAGAAAAAAGGAGAAATCTGATGGCTTTCATTGCTTATAGTGACAGTATCCCAAGTTAGAAGGAAACACAGTCTTCTGCAGTCTTTTTGAAGGAGGGTAGCAAAGGTATCAAAGCAATTAGCAGTCTGTTAAAGCATGTCTTTCTTGGAGGTTGTTTGCTTTATCTGCAGTACCAGCTGCTTGTATTGTACCTGTGTGAGATACAAAGTTCTCAGATTGCAGGTAAACTGAAAGCCCTTACACAGTGCAGTAAGTCAAGTCTTTGAATTCAGGAAATCAGAGCTATATACCTGGTGTGTGGTTATACTGGCATGAAAAAGGTCTTCTTCAGCAATTTAAAGGGTTCACTAGCAAAGCAGTGATTCAGGCCAACTGTCTGAAAACACATCTATTCACAAGTTGTTCTCTCAGGAGTTGATGCTACGTAAGTGTGGGCAGCGGGTGATAACACAAACCTAAATATGCCACAGCCAAGAATCAAGTTACACTGACTGACAAAGAATCCTATCTTCCTACTGCAGGGGAACTAATTAATCCATACAAAATTTAGCTTTCACTTGCAGCATTCTTGGTGTCCTTTGCCACACTCATTCAGTGATTCCTCTCCATCAAACAACAGAACAGCTTTGGTTTTCCCTCCTGATTAAGTTAAAGCAATAGGTCATGACATAACCATACCTTGTCTTTCAGCCCATCCTGCTAGTGAAAAGTCAAAGGAACAAGGTTTCTTCCTGAAGTTGATCATCATTCTGTGCCCTGAAACAGAGCTGGTGGTACTTCTCATTTTTCTTAAGCCCATATAACTGCCGACGTTACTCAAACAAACCCTTGGCTGTGCTGTAATCTCCCATCCCAGGGAATTAAGCAGGTGGTTATTAAAACTGCAATAACACCCACGCTGCAAGCACATTTAAACCCTAAAGGAAGAAATTCTTCCTTCCATCAAAGACAGCAAAATCATTTAATGATTTCAGGAAGCCTTCATACTCCAAGCTTCCTCTAACCATTTTCATTCCACTTCCATTTAATTACCTGAATGATTAATTAAGCTAATGTTTTTCACCACGCTTTGAATAAGTAAAGCACTGTATAAATCCTTGGCATGAATTGATTATTAGACTACTATTTATTTCACTGGTGTTGCCCTCTGGGCTCTTCCTAGTTCTTCTCATGTTCACTTTCATAGGCAGTGCTCGGGGTACCATGACTCTTATCTCTAGCTCAAATTATGGAGCATAGACCTTGTGCCCTGTTAACCACTTAATAGCATTTCTATCCCAACATCAGGCTGAGGCTCCAGCCTTGCTGCACCTATCCCCTGCCTGCATATGTACAGTGGTGAGGACAGATGGAGGCTCCTCTCGCTCATCATGACAGCAGAAACCAGGGGTGGTTGCAGCTCCTCCCGAAAGAAGATTGTTTTCCCAACAGAGTCCTGGAAATATATGCAATTCTCTCCTTCCTTTAGGAAGCCTACTCAGGACTCTCTTGATGCCACAGGAGCTGAACACAGACTACACCAGTCATGGTTAATGTGGCCTCTGAGGACAAAGAGGAGGCTTGTCTGTGACAGAAATCCCACCCATCATCCAGCTGTTCCATAGGCTTGTATGACTGAGCAGGCCATTTACAACTAGATTTACAAGCGCTGATTTTGGGTGTCTCAAGTTGCAGTTGTTTTGAGAGATCAAAAATGTGACTTTAAAAATGAGGATATACCCTCATTCCAATTGAAATCAGTGGGCTCTGTAGTTATTGTCCTTCCAGATCCTGTGAGGTAAACAGACAAAATACTGGGTTTGCTTTGTTTTTCTTTAACTGTCAGCCATACAAATTCTGCTTCATAATAGAGAGGCAAGTTCTTTCCCTCTTACTCATGAGTAACATTCAATAGGCCAAAACAGGCCACAGGGATGCCAAAAATATAACTCTTTGGAACTTGGTAAACAATTTTGTTGATACTGCTGAAGACGAAGCAGAATCATTTTCTCTTGGTGTGTTGGCTCTTCAGAGGTAATGACAGCTCATTGCTTTGAGTCACTGAACTCAGCAGACCCAACTGTGAGCGCAAACAGGGCAGGCTGAGCTGGTGAACCTCATGATCCTTCTCTCATGTTCCAGGGTGCTTTAACTCTTTCTAGGGTCTCTGAAGCAAAAGACTCTCTCATGCTCAAAGCAACAAAGGACAAGTCCAGAAATACAGTTCCTATAATGTTCCTTTCTTCCTTGTCTAGGTCACTGCTAGACAAGCATAGGACTTTCTGAGCAGAAATGTCCATGCAGAAAAGGGAAAGAAGAGGAAAGCACCCTAATCATTCTGCCCTCACAATCCCCTTTCCTTCTGTATCCTCACACTGTAAGCAGCTATAGTCATGAGTTTGGGGGTACTATGCAGCCCTGCTTTCTCCTAATCCTTCTTTTCTTGGCTTTTATTAACTCTGGAAGAAAACTGCTAACAGTATTGGTTGCCAGCTAGGGCAGCCTTGCAAAGCATCTCCAGCTAGATCTCACAGCGATGGTCCAGGGGGTTGCCCAGTCACAGTCCCCAGTGATGTGAAACGATGAGATTTGCAGTGAGTCAGTAACTGAGGAGCAAGGAGCCAAAGAACAAAATTGAGAAAGAAAAGCAAAGGGAAACAAATGAACAGCTCAAAAAAGAAACATACAGAAAACAAGAGAGAAATCAGAGCCACTTAATACAGCTTAACTCATTTGTGGTTGGCATTTCTAAATGCCAGGAGATCTAGCTAAAGCACCAGAAAGTTGGCATACTTGTCCTGAGCCCTGTATGCACTTTATATGGGCAGTACGGAGAATCCAAGTGTAGGGGTCTATATATGTATAAATATATAGGTCTGTATATGTATGTTACTGGTATTCAGCTCTGACAGCAGAAAATCATGAGTCAGGCCTTGCGTTATAACATGATAGGCTTAAAAACCTTAAGATTTTGAACTTTAAGAGGAAAGACAACTGTGAGCATTTCTTTTGCTAAAACCACAAATGTAACAGAAAAAGGCGAGGATGAACAGAAGTGGTTGCTGAATTTTATCTGCCACCCATTAGTGCTGGAGAAGGTACACAAACCTGCCTGCTGGTTCTCTGCTGCTGTGGTCAGAACTGCTTTACTGGAAGAAAACCACAAAGGCACATTTGCCCTAACAGTCCTAACAGATGCCTTTCTCTGATGACTATAAACAGCAAATTGCAACAAAAGACTGATGAGACCCTGCCTAAGTGCGCACTACACAACATAACAAACAGCTTCCTAGCAAAGAATGGGCAGAAGGAAGAAAGAGGACAAAAGGGTTTTGACTTTTTTTGACCCAATCAAGAAGGAAACAATATATGTCTCTTCCTTCTCTTTGGCTACAGTCTCAGTGTGAGAACAGGGAGATTGGTTTCCATGGCTCATTAATCCAGGCTACTGCTGTTTCATGGAGATCAATGTATCATTTAATAGGGAGAGGCTTTGCGAGATCTTATCTGCTGATGGCTACCATGATATTTATAGACATATCCATCAGCATAACAGCAGGAAGCAACTCTCTAGGGGTTGAACTGGGTGGATTCCCCCCATTTAGACTCCATTATGGATGCAGCTTTCTGTATAGGATTAACCACTTAACTCACTGAATCCCGGACATCATCAGCTATTGTTCACAAGAACTGATGATCTCCAGGGCTTAGTTGTGGGATGGTTGACTTGTTTTCAGCCTCAATTATCTTTCCAAAGAATAAGGTCCTTTGTTAACCTCTGACTTGCAGAGCAGTATGTAGGCAGCCTATAAAGTAATTCAGGGTCCCCTTTTAACCCTATGATTCAGGCAGCTCCAGCAAATTAGTCTACTGAGAGTCCTATTTCCGACCAGTCTGCATCTTCATGTGTCACATGAATAGCAAAACCAGAGAACCGGCTTTGACCACAGCAAGCTTCGGAAAATAAACAACACTGGCTTGGAAGATCAAGGCAGAAACTATGTGCATATTATGCAAAGTGTTTTAATGCTTTCAGCCTAACTTTTGGTAATGATTTACAGAGCATGCTTCCCTGCTAAGACTATTTTGAGTCAGCCTCTTTGGGGATTTATCATGCACTGATTCTATCTCCTAAAATTATCCTTCTAGAATTGAGTTTCCTATGATGAACACACCTTTTGGAATGAGAGAGACTTGGAAGGGTTGCTCAGAAAAGACCTGTTGTATCAGCAGCTCACAGTGTGTAGAGAATGTTTACTGCTGCTTAATTTGACACAGAGGGATGCTGAGTCCTGGCATGGATAAATGTTCTTGAACACAAATAACAAATGTGAGCTATTTAAGGTTTTGTTTTCAATGGCCAGAGCTAGCATCAGTCTTGTCTGTCCACCCACTTTCCCTTTCAAACTTGCCATGACCTTCTCAACCCTCTATTTCTCTTATCTTCCCTCCTGTTTGCAATGACCTCCACCCTCAAGACCTGGTTGTATAACTAGTGCCAGCATAACATACGAGCATGCAGCTCTCATCTTCCTCTGTCTACTACCCCTCTAGAGCTCCCTCACAAACACTCTTAATGAGAAACATGAGGGTAGACTTTACCTAACCTTGAGTGCAAAAATTAATTCCCAGTCTCTAGCGGAACCCATTCTCTTTTCCATCCCTGAAGGTCTAGTCAAAATTTACACATAAATCTCATTCCCACTACTTTCTCTTCAATGGTTTTATTTTGCTAGTGTATGCAGCCACACTGTGCTCTTGTTCCCTTGCTTTACACTAGTCCATTTCTTTTCACCCAGATATCTCAGAACACTCCATAAATACAACATAAGTTGCAAAAGTATAAGGCTTCTGTCAGGTAGTAAAGACAATGATGTTATAATCTCTGTTTCATGAAAAGAGAAACTGATGTTTAGGGAGAGAAATTTTTTTATATGAATAAATCTCTAGTCAATAAACTGCATATCCAAGATGACCTGGGTTAATTTTAATGTTTGAAATGTACCTCTTCAAGAAACTCTTAACTTTTAGCTAAATCAAGACACTTGTGCAAGTCTATTAATAGTAGAATAGTTAAAAAAAAAAAAAAAAAAAAAAAAACCAAAAAAAAAAAAAACCAAGGTAACATTATATAGTTATTTAATAATAATCTTAAAACCACCTGGAGCAGTTTAAGAAGTCATTGTCAGTGCCCGCACACACACTCCCAGTGCCATTGGCACTAACAGATTTTAAATGCCCTGACCAGCCTCACTGGGGACTCTCATCCTGCACCTCCTGCTCAGTGGTCCTAGGGAGGAGGGCTCGATTCAAGCCTCATCCTGGGCAACCAGGCCTGCACTAAGCTACACTGTAGCTGTGCAAGTCTGCACCCCAGTCTTTACCTCCTGAGTGGGTGCTGGACCTATGTGTCTGTCCTGCTTCCTGCTGAACTCCCTGGATGGATCCTGTACCTAATTCATTGCCTCACCTTGTCTGGCACAGTTGATGAAACCTGTTAGCAGTGCTCTATGCTGCCCACACTGCTCAGGTCCTCTGGGAATGACTGTGCCCTGGTCCAGGAGTACACTGCCCCTGCCAGCTCTGGGCTCATTTTTGGGCTACCACTTGTCCTCTGCTCTTTCCACTCCCCATAACACTCATCCCCACCACCAGGTTTTTTCCATATTGGACATACTGGAAGAGATCTCTTAAGCATCTCAATGCAAAGTCAGCAAGCTACTTTGGGCCAGACCCTTCTTAGGGGTGGTTTAAAAGCAGCCACTGAGTTTGCAGCGAAGCGGCTGCCAAGCACTAACACCACCCATTGTGTTACCACTCTCCAGACAAGCCACTCTTGATCCAGGGTGACAGGAAGTTACTGTGGGAATGCCATGCTGAATTCCCCTGGTTACATCTACTGAAGGATGATTGGAGTGGGAGACAGGAGAGTTACAGCTTAAAAGTTCACTTTGATAAACCAAAAATATTTAAAATACAACTTGCCCAATCTACAGTAGAGTTCCAAAGTGTATTCATTGCAGCTTATTAACTTTTCCATAATGTTTCAAGCAAGTTCTTTCAGGCTGTCTACACTGAGTCGTGTTTTTGGAAATAAACACTTTGGATCTAACCCGAAATGAGAAATTATTTTGGATTTGGTAATACAGATGGGATTTGCAACTTCCTCTATGAACAGGCATCTGGAATGAAACTGTGTCTAGAAAATTTTGGCCTGCCTGTTCAGCCTGCCTGGGCTCAGGCTGCTCTCAAAGCTGAAAAACTCAATGGGAGACAAGGGTTAGATTCCTCATAGGCTGCCCTTCCCCCAGTGCTAAGAAGTAAACACCTATGTCTAAGGCTACATAAACTAATTAGACACTTAATCCTACCTTTGTCTGCATCTGGCATTGCTGAGAAAGATGAGAAGGAGCAGCATGTAAGGGAGGAACAGCAGGAAAGAGAACAGCTTGGAGGCTAATACACTGCTTGAGACATTCATTTCACACAAACTGTAAGCATGCCTCTCAAACCAACATGACCATAAATGCCACACTGATCTTCAAAAGAAGGGGAGGAATCATCCACAGAAGAGAGATGCTGGACTTTCATTGACTACATAAATCTCAGAGGCAAATTAATAAATAAAAGCAATAGCTTCTTAATCACTATAACAAGTTCTCGAGCAAAATGGCCAGCAGGGAAGTCCTGCCCACCACAGACCCAGAGGGGATGCAGGGGTGTGTTCACCATGAAAACAAGACACAAAGGTTGCATAAGGGAACAACACCTTCCCACCAAGTTTTCTCCCAAGGCTCAGACACCACTACCATGAAACTCTGTGATGCTGCTGGCTTTCCTAACACAAGCTCTTGTCACAGCTTTAGTGAGCATCACAAGAACTAGGACCAGCAGGCTAAGATGCAAAAGATTTAAGGTATGTGACATGTTCTGTGATTTCCAATTCACGATGCAGAATACACACCAACTGTTTGTAATGGTAACTAACAGGAGATTGCTGTAAACATATATTCAAAATGAGGGACAGATGTCTGACAGTGAAAAAAAGCAGCACTGAGGAGTTAGGAAGCTAGGTTACAAAGAAGAAATATATTTTCCCAAGTCACTTCATCTGCCTCATGGTACAAATACTTTCAGGTTTCACACTGTGAAGTACTTCCAAACATGACAGCACAAGGTCTGCTTTTGAAAAAGAGGAACAGTGGAGATTAATGGATAGCAACTGATTTCAGCAGGTGGGGCTCTAAGAAGAGGTGTTAACTACTAGAAGAGCTTACAACTAAAGCAGTGAGCAAAGAGATGCTGTGCTAGGCAAACAGGACTTAGTTGTCTACAGTGATGACAGGCTTTAGTTTTTCCTCACTGGTAATGACTGGTTGCAGAAAAGAAGATGCCTTAGGCCTTTAATCAAATCGGTCACCTTAAAGCTATGGAATGCCCCACCCAGCACTAATTATTGCTATTATAACAGAAACAATGGAATCAGAAGCAACAGCTGTTATTCTTTGACTGCTGCTCTGCCAAGACTGGTATTTTGTTTGATATGGAGCAAAGAGTCTTAACTTAAAATCACCCTTTGTTACAGAATGCTTTTGCATTTTCTGAGTAAAACTCATGTTTCAACAAGTTGTAAAAAAACCTCCATGTTTCCAGTTTCCCCATTTTCAGTGTTAACACCTTATAGAGTGTTTGTGTGTCTGTGAGGAAGATTAAAACGGGGATTTGCTCATGCTTTTATGGTATGTGTTATCCATCCCTCAGTTGGACTGTGGCAGTGGCTACCCCTGTAGTTTTTTTTTTTTTTTTCCTTCTACCACCTTTGCCCGTTTATATGGGTTTTCATGTGGCCAAAATAAGAGGCAACTGCTTTTACATGCAGTAACTGGGAACATCAGCAGGTGGTCTCAAAATCAGGTGAGTCACCTCTTACTAGTTCTATTTTTGAAACATCAAAATAGATTTGATTCTGTGCCACCACACTTGCTGAGATAAGAAAGCAGAGTACCACCATCAGCCATCTGTTCAATGCACAGCCAGAAAGTGTTCACCCTATCAAGGGTTCTGAAAGCTGCCTGCCACAAGCTAGGGGAGCTCTGCACCTAACTGAAGGGGACTGCAGCCAGGTATCTTTGTGTTTAATATGGATGTACTGCTGATGGAAATTACAACCAAATTACAGATTCCAGCATGTCATGATCCCCCCAAGCCCAAATAAAAGTACATGGGGATAAGGATGGAGTGCTGCACACTACAACCTGCAGTCTCCATGGACTCCATTGCTTTATTAGAGGGTTGTTGTTAAGCTATGATGTACTACAAAGCTCCACATCTTTCCTAGAAGCTATCCTTTCCTCAGTTATGTTTATAATGCCTTTTATAATTTCCAGCTCTTCTGTTTGTTTTGATATGGGAGTAAAGAGTTTTTTTTCTCTTCAAGTCAAATCATAGGGCCCCACTGTTTCTAGCTCAAAGTCTCTCTAATGCTACTAATCTCATATTAACAGCCTACTGACACAGAAGAGACCACAGAAAAGACTGATTGCCAGCCCTCTGGCCCTGTGACCTGACTGTGTGCTGGTCAGATCTGGATTAGCACCCGAGGCGATTTACCTCAGGAGGTGTTGTTATAGGTGCCTGTGACTCTAAACTCCTCTCAAACTGCCTGGCAGGAGAAGGAGGAGGGGAAACTGAATCCACAGCTGATGCAGGCACAAACAGGGCTCCTCTGAAACTCACTTTTCCTACACAAAATTAAGACAAAAATCCTCTTGATTTCAGATTAAAGGCAAGAAGCTGGGCACCAGCATCCCATTCAGGACACAGAACCCTCTGTGATGATCCCTCTTACTACTTGTCACTGCCAGCAAGTTTGCTTGTCTTTGCTTTAGTAACTTTATGGTTATTAGAAGTTGTTATCCAGGAGCACAGAGAAAGACATTGATTTGCTCCAGCAGTAGAGCTCTGCTGTGCAGGCTAATTCAGGTACAAGAGTGACTCAGCTTTAAAAAGAGTTTAAGCCATTCACATTTAAGGAAAGATGGAAAAACAGCATCATTCTTATTTGCTGATGAGTGTCCAATGTAACACTTTGTTTCCCTATCCCAAACAGCCTCAAGCTCCTCTCCAGGGCAGGGACTGCACCTCCTATATTCACTGTGCTGTGGCGACTGTGCTGCTCCATGACCCTACATAGTAGAAGGGTGTTGGGATGACAGATCAGGCTGACCAGCTGCACTTGACATCACCCGTCACAAGAGAATTCACACGCTGCCTCCGAACTGCACTAGGAGCATGCCTAACTGCCATGCAGAGAAACAGAGGCAGGAGCTGAAGCTACCCACAATCAGGTCAAAATCCAAAGCTTCATGCATGCCGGAGTGTGGAGCTAGAGAGTCTCTGATTTCCATTAAGATGATTTTACTTCGGGATGATTTCATTTTGCTCGTTAACAAATTGCCAGTAAAACAGGTAATTTACTCCTGGCCCCAAGTTAAACAATCCTGTTACTGAGTTACTGTTATTTGCAGGTCAGAGAGCTGTAAGAGGTTTGGTCTTCAAGGCACCACACTGTCCCCTCTAGGAAGAGAGGTGAAATACAAAAACATTCTAACGTGCCTTACGGAGAAATTAACTTTACCTATAATTATGGTCATTACAAGGCTGCTTAAGCAACCCTGGCTTCTTAAACAACTACACTACAATTCATACGGATCTTCTGTTTAGAGCAGTGCCTGCCTCTCCCCAACCATTCCTTGCCTCGAACGCAGCTGCAGTAAGTGTTGCAGCTCACAGGTATTTCCATAGGTCTTTATTAACAAGGAATATCTTCCAGAATACAGGATCTGACTTGCTCTGCAATGCAGCTGCTCCTGCTGCTCACTTGCCCACCTGAAACAAAAGCCCATTTCAAAGTCACCTCCATTACCCCACAGCAGTCAGTTCCAACATCACCAGCTCAAGACTGCACTGCCCTTCTAAGGGAGGCACATTCTTAGCTGCTTGCCATCAAAGAGATGCCTGAACAGTATCTTTGCACACCGCAAACTTACCTTGCTGTCTTGTTCCTTTTCTGAATCTCAGTGGGGAGTATCCAGCCAGCATGAGCCTTTTCAAAATTGATTCCTTATCCATATTTGGGAATTTGTGCTGGGCACTAGTTGGTACAAAGCATGTTCTTCCCACAGTGCACTTTGGGACTTGTAGTTCCCAAAAAGGAATGTTGTTTTCCAAGTTGCAGGCGCCAAGCAACAGAAACAGAAGCCTGAAACGCCTTTACCTCTGCTTTCGCTTATCTGATGCACCCGCTCTTTCATAATGTTTCTGTGCTGTGGTTTCTCCTTAATCAGCCTGAATCCTTGGGGAATTTATTCCGCAGATAATGGCAGCATGCAAACCCTTGGGATGCCCCACTGAGCAAACGCTGCTGCTGCAGAGTGCTGCTTCTGCTACCGTGAGGGGCAGATACACATTTCTGCATCCTGAAATGAGAATGAGAGTTATCAAGCTTTTAATTGTGCTCTCCACACTTTATTCCTTGCTTCCTACGCTGCAATGGCACGGAAACTCCCCTTCAAAAGATGTGCTTCACTTTTTAACATGTTCTGCATTAGCCTATGTGATTTTTTTATTTCAATAAAGAAGTATAGTAGGGAGTAAGCATTACAAGATAAATCGATCTTGCCTGTCTTGTAGAGATAAACTTTTGATGGGAGTTTGCACTCACTGCCATAATTACCTTGTAACCAAGACACCCTATTGTTTCTGAATAACAACTGAAGAATGTGAATCGTTGCCTGCAAGGTCCTGATGGAGACAATATTATCGTGCCCGAGCTCCAGTTCCTTTAACAGATTAAAGCCCTGCACACGGGGCGACTGAGAAAAAGTAGGCCTGACTGAGAAAAACAGAGGAGGGTGCCCAGGAGCCTTTAGTACCCACATCAAACCTCTTCTCCTGCTGGCTCGGCCCAGCTGCTAGGGCTGAGCTGACGCCCGATGGCCGCGGAGAGAAGGACAGCGGCCGCTGCGGCGCCGTGGTCCCCTGCCTAACGGGAGCAGGCGAGGCGGAGAGCGCTGGCCGCGTACCCTTGGTAGCCAGCCACACGAATGAGAAACTGAAGGAGTTTTAGTGGGGACCGGTGGCGACGCCCATCCCGGCACCGTGACCCCATAACCGGCAGTCGCGGCTTCCCGAGAACGAACTTCGGTAAAGCCCGGTTTTAACCACTGATGCTCTCGGTGACAGCTGCTGGCCACCTCTCCCTCACCGCGGGTGGACTACACGTCCCGCCAGCCCGCGGGGCGGGGACAAGATGTCCGCTGGGGCGGCACTTCTACAGCCGAGAGGCGGTGCGGAAAGGGTTGCCTTACGGCCTGCTGTTCCTGCCTGAGTGAAGCTGGTCTAAGCCTTGGGGACGGCGGTGGCGAATCTGGAGCCGGAGCCGGGCGGGCGACGAGGGGTGGAGGGGCGCGGTGGCAGCCGCAGCCCTCCCGGTAGCCCTCCCACTGCCGCCATGAGGAGCGAGCCTCTGGCCCAGGCGACCTCGCTGTTAGAGGAGGCGACGGACCTGCTGGTGTTGCACCGGGACTTCGCCGCCGCTGTGGAAAGGTGTGAGGCGGGCTGCGACAGCCTGGGCCCCGGGACCGGCCCCGAGAGGTGCGAGCGACCGCCAGGCCTGCGAGGGGGGACAGGGCGGCGCTGGAAGTGGCTCGATGTAGCGCCAGTGTTTGGCTGGCCGGTGACTGCAGGCCGCGTCTGCCCTGCTTGTGGGTTTACTTTTATTCATGGAGGGCCTTTTGGGTTTTATAAGCTGTTTCGGTTTGTTTGTTTTTTTTTTTTTTTTTGTCGGGGGGGTTAGGAACCTCGTCGGTTCAAATATCTCTCTGAATGGCAATAACACGTATGGGCCTCGCTGTGGTTTTGCTTAACTTTTTCTTAGTTATCTAAATTAACAGAAGGTGGCACTGTTGCTAAAGTATGAGTTAGTGACTGTTAAAAACCCGGCTTGGCTTTGATGGCTGTTTGCTCATGGCCTGTCTGTATTTACGTGTTTCGTATGAAGGGTTCTCTGTGTGTTCGAGGAAAGCAAGGTGTGCTTTCCCATGCCCTCCTAGAGATCTCTTGTAATGAGTGGCTTTTTGAGTTAGCTTCTCACTACAAGAGAGATGTTGAAATGCTGGAGTGAGTCCAGAGAAGGGCAAAGCTGGTGACAGGTCTAGAGTATAAGTGTGATGAGGAGCGGCTGAAGGAACTGGGGTGTTAGTCTGGAGAGGAGAGGGCTCAAAGGCAACCTTGTTGCTCTCTACAGCTACCTGTAAGGAGGATGGAGCCAAGAGGTGGTAGATCCCATGTAACAAGTGATAGGACAAGAAGTCATGGCCTCAAGCTGCACCAGGGGAGGTTTAGACTGGATATCAGGAAAAATTTCTTCACCACAGGGGTGATCAGACATTGGAACAGGCTGCCTAGGGCAGCAGTGGAGTCACTGTCCCTGAAAGTGTTCAGAAACTGTGTAGAGGAGGTCCTCAGGGATGAGGTTTAATGGCAGTTGGACTTGATCTTAAATGTATTTTTCAACCTAGTTGATTCTATGATACCGATTCAGCACATCTTCTCAGGAGGAAAGGAGGGGAAGTGGCTGCCAGAGAACTGTAGAGTACCTAGGCTAGGCTGTAGCTTGCTGGAAGGGATGCAAGGGGTTGTCAGAAGCGCTTATTTGGGTGTCTCTTTATTACCAGTTCTGCAGAAGTGAAATGCTCCCTTTGTGTTGTGGGGATTCAGGCATTGGCTGAGATGAACCGTTGGAGAGAAGTTCTGTCATGGGTCCTACAGTATTACCATGCCCCTGAACATCTGCCTCCAAAAGTTCTGGAGCTGTGGTGAGTTTCTGTCTGTGGCTGTCGGGTACACACAAGGCTTGCATTAGGTTTAACGGCAGGCCAGGCTTGAATATGGTGTGATATTTTCACTTTGTGTGGTGTGAGGATGAGAGGGGAGCCAGGGTCACGCCTCTTCTTGACCAGTGTGTGCTAAACACACATGCACACTGCTTCATGGTGATAAAGTACAAAAGGGGTGATGCTGAGATAGGAACATCAGTGGTTGCATTTCCTGTCCACCTCAGAAATCTTTCTGTTGTTTAAATGTTGAACCTGATACTTCGCTTCATGATAGCTGCCTGTGGATAGTAACTGTCAGCAATCTCAGCTTTTACAGAGAGTTAGTGTACTCTAACATTTCTTTCTTATGTTTCAGTATCCTGCTGTACAGCCAAGTGAGAGACCCCCAGGTGATGCTGGAGGTTGGCAGCAGCTGGCTGACAGACCAAACCAACAAGAGCCTCCCCGAGTATGGTTCCTTGCTGGAGCTCTATCTGTTACATGTATTGCTTCCGCTTGGCCGGTTTGAGGGAGCAGAAGAGCTTGTACGTGGCTGTGGTGTTTTTGATAGCCAGCAGCAGCTAGCATTTCTCGGGACCATTTGTGAAAGCCGATGTCAGTGGGCTCAACAGGAAGAGATGCACTTGGCTGCTGAAGAACAGCAAGATTCAGCAACAGAAACTGTTTTGGGTAGGCTTTCTTGCTGTTGCTTGTGCTTTTATTTTATCATTTTATTTCAAGTTAATTGATACCTTGTCAAAGGGTTGCAGTTATTAATTATATATCAAGAATATTGTCATGAGAAGCTAGCTATGAGGAAGTCCTGTTGTTTACCACAAAAGGAAACGAAAGACTTTGAGATCTGTTTGCTGAAAATTATGAAGTGCTTTTAGTCTCTGCCAACATCAAGACATAAGAATTATTTTCCAGGTTCAAAAGCACTTCAGATTTTTTAATTTTACATTTTAAGGGAAACTAAAACTACCTAGCAATTCTTTAGGTGGATGTTTTGCTAGCTCTGCCTACTCTCTGCTATATATCTATTTATAGTTGAGCCCATGTAGAACAATGCGTGTCTGGCATTTAAACTACTGCTTTTCCTCCAGAACTGTAAATCACTTGATGTTACCTTTCAGGAGCAAAGCTGGTGCTACTGTGGTATAAGCATATTATACTAAAGCAGATGCCTAAAAAAAAAGGTATAATGAATTGTATTACAAAATAGTACTGTTTCTCTGTTTCCTATTATAAAAAGGCAAAGGCAAAAACAAAAAGTGCCAACTCATAAGCAATCAAACTAAGAGGAGCCTTACTTTAGTGTTTTAATTTCTTGTTTTTTTTTTATCTCTGTGTTACTTTCCTTTGTCCTAACAGCTGTTTTGTTCTTGTACTCTAGGTGCTTTGTCTCAAAAGCTCTTGACCATGGTGACGTTGCTGCGTAGAGCGCTGAGGTCCATGTCAAGCCATTTCTATTTATTTCCTTACAAAAAGATGCTCTTGGCTACTTTTCTGCTGTATCTGGTGGTGGTGAGATTAGACCCAGGTACAGTACTGAGATTTCAGATTTTAAAAATTCCATTATGGCTACATAGAATAAAATAGTTGCTTTATTAGGTCTAGTCTGTGTAAATGTCTTGTCTTTGGGAGACAAAAAAAATGGATAACTAGGAACTTAACTAGTAGCATGCTGTGGGTGGGAGCAGTGCCCTGAGTGAAGGCCCAGGTACTGAACCAAACAGAAGAAACATAGAATCAGAGAATAGTTGAGGTTGGAAAGGACCTTAAGATCATCTAGTTCCAACCCCCCTGCCATGGGCAGGGACACCTCACACTAAACCATGTCACCCAAGGCTATGTCCAGCCTGGACTTGAACACTGCCAGGGATGGAGCATTCACAACTTCCCTGCGCAACCCATTCCAGTGCCTCACCACCCTTACAGTAAAGAATTTCTTCCCCATATCCAATCTAAATGTCCCCTGTTTAAGTTTGAACCCGTTACCCCTTGTCCTATCACTACAGTCCCTCATGAAGAATCTCTCCCCAGCATCCCTATAGGCCCCCCTCAGATCCTGGAAGGCTGCTAGGAGGTCTCCACACAGCCTTCTCTTTTCCAGGCTGAACAACCCCAACTTCCTCAGCCTATCTTTATACAGGAGGTGCTCCAGTCTCCTGATCATCCTCGTGGCCCTCTTCTGGACTTGTTCCAATAGTTCCATGTCCTTTTTATGTTGAGGACACCAGAACTGCACAACAATACTCCAAGTGAGGTCTTAGAAGAGCAGAGGGGCAGGATCACCTCCGACAGAAGGTAGTATGGTAGAGAAGGTAGTAAGACATTTAGGTTTCCATTAATTCGAGTTGGAATTAGTTCTTTCCTAAGATGCGTAGTTTATTTTAGTTTTACCTTTTATAACGAAAGGCTTTTTTGCCACTTTTATTCTGCAGCTTCCCCCACGTCACTGCCATTCATTTACAAACTGGTCCAGCTCTTCCGACAGGCTTGGGCAACTGTGTTTTCTCCAATCCATAGGCCTCCAATTCAAGACTAGGTATCTTCCATCACAGAATGTGTTTTTCTCTGCTTCTGTAAAGGTATGAGCTTGTCTTGGGGATGTAATCAGGCTTGCTCTTCAAGGACTATTGAAACAGGTGTCCTAATTAAGATAATTGCCTGTGAACTCCTGTGTGGTGATACCTTCATTTCTTAAGACAGGGAATTGTGATGTGTGGATCTTAAAACCATGCTAAATATTCCTGACGTTTTGCTTGGCACCAGTCTCTCAAACACCAGGGCAGAGCCCACTCCTTCTATAATCTACAACTGAATAAGAATCCCCTTCAAACACTTTGCTTTGGATGTAGTTCTTGAGTGAGGGTTGTGTCTCCAGTTAACTACAGAAGTTTTCATCCTTGGGAATGCTGGGCAGTTCTCTGTACGAGCGAAATAGGTTCCTGGAGGCATGACTGTAGAAGGCAATGGAGGGGAATATTTTGTTTTGCCTGAAGACACCTGAAAAGCCCAGTTCCTGCAGCGTGGGATTTAGGGGAAGCATGTAGAAGAAAATCACTGGAGAAAGTGAAGCCTATTGCATATGGTTTCTCTTGTGACTGATGCTTCCTTGCACAGGTGCTCTCGATGGTGGACCATAAGGGCTGTTCTGTAACTGCTCTTCTTAAATGCAAATAACAGCACTTTATGCTTGCCTCATGCATAGTAGTTCTTAGTAGCATGTGGTGGTGGTAAGGAAATAGATTTATTTTTTTAAACTATATTCTATATTGTTATCTAGTTGAACAACAGAAGTTGTAGCACTGTTTTACTCTTTCCCTACCTCTTGCTTTGTTTCTGTAGATGTCAAAAAGTCTGTGTGTCTAGAATTGCCCCCTCCCCCCTTTAAGTTTCTGAAGTCCTGGGTTACATGGCAGCCATTTGGCAATGCTCTATCATTTGGAACAAAAGTTTGTTAGTAGGTGGGAACATATACTTCTTTGAGATCCCAAAACATTCCCCAGATCTGTAGCAAAAAGATTACTATCTTTGCAGAAGATCTGACACTGACTGACACCATTTCCAACCACGTGGGGCAGAAATTGGAGGTTTGACATAGAACATTCTTTTCTTACCCATCTGTCTGTGCATCCATCAGCAATAACGTATCCCTCCCCAAAGCTTTTGTCTCTGCTAAGACTTCAAACCAGAAGTAGCACATAATGCTTCACATTAAAGTTATTTCTTACAAACTCTGCTTTCATACAAAAGAGCTGCTCTTGATATTGCTGAATGAGTCTTTTAATCCAACCGTAAATGTAGTTACTGCAGCCAAGTTACTCTGCAGCCAACATTTGGTAGGCAATCAGGTAGAATAAAGCCCAGAAGATCAGTCTGGAGTAATTTCTTGAACAAGCTTGACTTGTTAGTGTCTACTGACCCCCACTTTGCAAGGCCTCACTTTATGTCCTTTGTATAGCAGTTAATGAAACAGTGAACTGCACTCTGAAGTCAGGCCAAATTCTGACCAAACTGTTTAAGTAACAACCATTTTTTTGCTCTTGTTTTCTATTAACATTTTTAGTTATGTGTCAGGTACAATTTTGGAGATTGGGACCAATGCTCTGAGCAGGCCACACATTGTTTACAGACAGCTGTTGAATGTCTTAGCCATTTGTTTACCAGGACTTAAACATTCAGTTTGATTTTTAAGTGTAGGCTGGTAACCTTCGCTTCTTTTGGGTACTACTGATATAGCATTTGTATTGTATTTAACCCTTCCTGAGAGGGCAAGAAGGCAGAATTTGCAATTAATCTTAAAACAGCAATATTTAATTCTCACAATAAAGTGACTGCTGATTTACCTCTTTGTTGCTTATTTCTGCTGCGATTAAACATATGAAAACTTGTGTGTTTAATGTGTTGATTCTCTGCATTTTTCAGATAATTTTGGAAAATATTTCACAGTGTCCTTATTGTACGGGTATATTTGAATTAAGTAGATTACTTAATCAGTGGTAATACGATGAGATCATAGAATTATAGAATGGTTTAGATTGGAAAGGACCTTAAGAATATCTAGTTCCAATCCTCTGTCATGGGCAGGGATGCCTCACACTAGACCATGTTGCCCAAGGCTCTGTCCAGCCTGGCCTTGAACACTGCCAGAGATGGAGCATTCACAACTTTTCTGGATGACCTGTGTCAGTGCCTCACCACCCTCACAGTAAAGAATTTACTCTTTATATCTAGCCTGAACTTCCGCTGCTGAAGTTTAACCCCATTACCATTTATCTTATTGCTACAGTCCCTAATGGAGAGTTCCTCTCCAGCATCCTTAACTGATGATGTTTGTAGCATATAAGTCTGCATTTCATAGGGTTTCATAGAGTGCTAATTACTTTATGTAAAAGATCCAGCATATATATATTTTTTTTTTCAATATCCCATTTTTCGTGTGGGGTGACCAAGACCAATACTACCAAGAATAAAGTACCTGGTACTCATCTTTAGCAATGTTTTTCTCAGTGTTCTCATTGTATCGTGGAGGGAAAAGACAGAGCTATGGGGAACCTATTGTTTAAGCTTTGTCAAAGAAAATATATATGCATGCCATGGGTATATAAACTTTCTGCTAGTAACTCCAGGTCTAAGAGCAAATTACAATTCTGCTTTTTTGTTTTGCTGTCATGCTAAGATGCAAAAAAATTGAATTGGCCCATGTTGTATGCAGCTAAAAGACTGATGAACAGTTGCCTATAACGAGATGAACAGAGGTCACAAATATATGGAATGGCTGGCAGAAATAGGAGGCTTGGTAACTTAGCACCAGGAGGCAAGAAGGTGATCTCATGTACATTGTTCACAGATGATCAAATAGTCAAGTGGAATCCCTTGCAATTCAACCTGTTCCCCAAGTCATTTCGATGAAGAGAACTTGGGCAAGTTAACTCCATGTCCACCATTCACTTACAGTCACCCTTGTCAGAAAGATGCCATTTAAAAATGATTCCACCTTTTGAAAGTGTAATTGAAGAAATTCTGGAATGGTTTTAAATGAGTTCTCAGCAGCATGTTCACCAGTTAAAGAGTTTGAAGGAAGGGAACCAGTTATTTGTGAAGATGCTCCATACATGGTAAAATTCTGGTTGTAATTTCTCTTCTTTTTTACAAATCCCGAGGTTTAGCTTGGAGAGTTAACTGGAAAACTTGCTTAAGAGCAGACTTTAGGGCTAGATTCTGTTGATGGTTGGAGGCAGGCTGGTGGCAGGAGAGTGGGTGAAATGAGATGGTTGCCTGGGAGACATTATGACCTCTCTTCCTTATGCTGTGATGCTGAGGGGCCCCTGCCAGTGAGGTGTAGCTGTCCTGTCATCTTGTAGTAGGCTGCTTCTATAACAGAAGGAACATCAGCAACCAAAGCTGCTGCTACCACCAATCAAGAAAGGAAGTGTGTGGGAGAAGCAATGGTAAGAAGAAGAATCCAATTATTCTGTGAGATAATGAGCACTCTTTGGCCTCCTGTTTCCCCCTGCTCTGGTCAAGATCTGAGTGAAGGTGGGAAGGTTGAAGTGACTTTTTTTTTTTGCTTCATTTTGGGGTCAACAGATACTGCTCATGGTGTACAAACAAACAATTGTTAGCTGCTTGGTAAATAGAGTCTGATATGTTGAGCTACATTTGCGTTAATGCATTCAGTATAAGGGAAGTTGTGCAGAAAAAGAAGGTTGGGGTTGGAAATTGGTTTCTTGAGTAGAAGCTACTCAGGATTTACTTTGAATACAGTATGTTTAACCCTGTAGTAATGGCCTTTCCCTACTAGTTTGTGAGTATTAAAATGAAGAGCTAAGAAACATGAATGTTTACATGGTAAGACTGGATGGGAATAACCCACCAAAAGATTCATACTCAAATATACCATGTCCAACTACAGTGTTTGTGAGAGAATCCTTTAAGTTCACAGTACCTGGGAGACTGCATAGCAATCTACAGAAGGAGACAAATGTCTTTTTTGGATTGTGATCTTACATTTTATGTTCTAGATTTCTGTTGTTAAATGATGTGCTTTACACCATAATAAACACTTTAGGAACTGGTTACTGACTGAACAGCCATGATTACAGAGGTGTATGTCTGAGAAAGATTTCTCAGGAGATTAATTTAATGTAACATGTGAAGGACACCAAATCCTTTTGAGTATCTAGTTAACTCTTCACATGTTAAATGGAATTAAAAGTAGATGGAGAATGGGCTGCAAAAATCAGTGATTGAAATCAATGAAGGGCCTAAAGGCGCTTTAATTCCAGTTCATTTAATTTCCTATTTTCCACCTGTCTGGCACAACAGAAGGTTGAGAGATCAGAAGATACATCATTCTCTTTGCTTTATCTGTATATCAGTAAGGTAGCATAGCTGGGTCTTGTCCCAGGACAAGTGGACTTGGCTCTTGTTCCTTAGCTGGAACTAATATATGGAATATACTGTTGTATATTTTGTGTACCTATACAGTTTTTCTATCTGTGTAGGCTTATGTGCACTTTCATGTAGGTTCTGTGTACTGTATGGCGCACGTAGGCATTGCTGCAAATCTTTAACTGTTGTGATTATTGCTTCTTTTTCCTCACAGAAAATATTTTTCTTCCTATTTGTGTCAGAATGTTTTACATTAATTCCATTCTTGTAGAAAATTTTGGAACCCTTGGTTGATTAGGGGTTTCAGGTAAGATCAACTTGTAGACTCTTTAGGATATTCACTGGTCCTTCTCACTATTTGCTTCATCCTCCTTTTTCAGCGTGAGTGCATCTCTATTCACATTGGCCAAGCTGGAGTTCAAACTGGCAATTCTTGCTGGGAACTCTTCTGTCTGGAGCATGGCATTCTGCCAAATGGCACCTTCATCGACCAACCCAGTGATGATGACTCTTTTGCCACATTCTTCAGAGAGACAAGCTCTAGAAAATATGTGCCCCACGCTATTATGGTGGACTTGGAACAAACAGTAATGGGTCAGTATAGAACTAATCTTGGAAAACAGAAATTACTTCACTCTTCTGGGTGCCAAAGTTCAGATCACTGAATATCAGCATAATGCCCTTACCATTAGGGATGATCACAACATAATATGCAGGCAAAATGTATGAATTTTAAGATTTTAATCCTAAGTATTACTAAAAACTTGATTATTCTCAATGAAAAGATGAAATCTGGACTGCACTCTGTCGCAAGTGCTCTACCAATAATAAAATCAAAAATTTACTATTATTTAAACCTCCACTGGTTATGAGTGCACTTCAGCTTTCTTAAAGACATTCCCTTCTGGTCTTTTTTTGTAGTGGTATTTTTCCTTTGCTGATGGACGGAAATTGCTTTCCTCACATTCAGGTGTAAAACAATTGTCCTGGCAGATTCTCCAGGGGAAAACACTGTTTTACTCTTGCAAATCTCCTATTTTTTCAGTCATTCCCCTGATGGTTTGATGGATCTTCATCTGATCAGTATACAGAGCTGACATTTTACCACAGCATGGCACAGCTCTCACTTGATAAATGAATTAATTGGTATAACACAGAAACTTACACTTGGAGAAGAGTCCACTTTTTGGTTTTGGGTTCTTTTTCTTCAGAACTGACATCTCAGATGATACTCCTCATCACTGTACTGTGTTTTTCAAAATACAGACCTTCCAAACCATTTTCTGCCAGCATAAACCACTGCATTTGTTTTGCAAATGTAATCAGCATTGATGAATTATTTCTTCCAAACTTACTGGTTTTGTCTCTTGTTTAGATGAAGTGCGGACTGGCACCTACCGGCAGCTTTTCCATCCAGACCAGCTTATCTCTGGAAAGGAAGATGCAGCAAATAATTATGCACGTGGTCACTACTCTGTTGGCAAGGACAAAATTGACATGGTATTAGATCGTATCCGTAAGATGGTATGCACTATTACCTCAGAAGCAAGACAGTTTTTAATAGTGGCTCTCACTTTTTTTTACTCCTGTCACTGGCTCAGAACAGAGACATGCAGGTCCTGGATGCCCCGTCTTAGTTTTCCTGTGAATGGGAGACTTAAATGGAAAACCTCAAACATTATCATTGGGTGTGGGTGTTGCTGTCTCTATTTGAGGGCGTAATTTGAAAATATGTCACTCATTCTTCCACTTTCCTTTTTGGCTTTCAGGCAGATGCCTGTTCTGGGCTGCAAGGGTTCCTGATCTTCCACAGCTTTGGTGGGGGTACAGGCTCTGGCTTTACCTCCTTACTGATGGAACGACTCTCTGTGGATTATGGAAAGAAGTCCAAACTGGAATTTGCAATCTACCCGGCCCCACAGGTCTCCACCGCTGTGGTGGAGCCCTACAATTCCATCCTGACCACACATACCACCCTGGAGCACTCAGACTGCGCCTTCATGGTGGATAATGAAGCCATCTATGATATCTGCCGCCGAAACCTGGACATTGAGCGTCCCACCTACACCAACCTCAACCGCCTCATCAGCCAGATTGTCTCCTCCATCACGGCTTCACTGCGCTTTGACGGTGCCCTCAATGTGGATCTGACGGAGTTCCAGACAAACCTGGTGCCCTACCCACGCATTCACTTCCCCCTAGTCACCTATGCCCCCATCATCTCCTCTGATAGAGCATACCATGAGCAGCTCTCAGTGGCGGAAATCACTGGTGCCTGCTTTGAGCCAGACAACCAGATGGTAAAGTGTGACCCAAGACAAGGCAAGTACATGGCCTGCTGCATGCTCTACCGTGGTGACGTGGTTCCCAAAGATGTCAATGTAGCAATTGCTGCCATCAAGGCCAACAGAACCCTACAGTTTGTCGACTGGTGTCCAACAGGCTTCAAGGTGAGTGGGGTTACCATGAACTTCTCTTTGATGTTTAAAGGGCAAATTCAGTCTAGCAGACAACTAATATTTAATATGTTTTCCACTTGTGAGAAGGAGGGACATACAAGTGATATATTTGTATAAAATACGCCCTTCCTCGTTTGAATATCCTATTGACACAGACTCCTATGTATTTAAATAAATGAAAGTATATACAGTATTTTTGTATTCAGTAACAGGAGAATGTCATAGAATCATAGAATGGTTTGGGTTGGAAGGGACCTTAAACATCATATAGTTCCAAATCCCTTGCCATGGGCAGGGATAACTTTCACTAGACCAGGTTGTTCAAAGTCCTGTCCAGCCTGGCCTTAAACACTGCCAGGGATGAGGCAGCCACATCTTCTCTGATCAACCTGTTCCAGTGCCTGACCACCCTCACAGCAGAGAACTTCTTCCTGGTATATAATCTAAATCTACCCTCTTTCAGTTTAAAGCCATTTCATATCAACCCTGTAAGACTTGAAAAAAGTGTATTTTAGAAAAAAGATCAAGGTAAGGCTCATCTTCTGAAGACACAGACACTGGAGGGTGTCTGTTCATGAGATTTAAAAACCCAAACCAATAAAAAAAAAACTCCCCAACCCAGACCAGAAGTTACCAAGAATATAAATTCGCTGTTGGCAAGTGAAGCATTTCTGTGACATCTCTGCAAAGAGATATTTTGCTCATTGTCCTCATTTTTTTTTTCCATGCATACTGACATATATTTATAAGTTTTACTTCATTTAAAGTCCAGTTCCGGTTGGTGCCCCCCCTTTTTTTTATTTCCTGAGTAAGTGTAATGAATGTCAAATCCTCATACTTCCACAATATGCACAAGTCATTGTTCACAAAGAAGGCACTCGGATGACATTAGACTATAACACTGATGTGATCTGGGATTTTCCCTACCTCATTTCTTCTCCCCACTAATGGTTTTACAGTTCCTTCCCCACCCCCTTTATTGTTTCATTTTGTCCCCTTTCTCATAACAGCTTCTTGATTGTTATTTGCAGGTTGGGATCAACTATCAGGCTCCCACAGTTACACCAGGAGGAGACCTAGCCCAGGTCGAGCGAGCAGTCTGCATGCTGAGCAACACCACGGCTATTGCAGAGGCTTGGGCCAGGCTCAACCACAAGTTTGATCTGTTGTTTAAGAAGAGAGCTTTTGTTCACTGGTATGTTAGTGAAGGCATGGAGGAGGGAGAATTCACAGAGGCCCGAGAAGACCTGTCTGCCCTGGAGAAGGATTATGAAGAAGTGGCAACTGACTTATTTGAAGAAAATGAGGCAGTGGAGTATTAAAAATCACTCTGCCTTTTTCTGTGCATGACATTGGCTCTCTGTCTTTTTTTCATGTGGCTGCATTTATGCTTGTTTCACACGAAGTCCACTGCAATTTTAGTAAATTATAATCAGGACGAGGTCACTGTGAGATAACAAGACAGTAAATGTGGGATGCAGGAACAGCTAATTATTAGTCACTTTGCCTCTGAGAGTGACAGGCTTCATATTTTTTGCTAATATATCCTGAAAGGATCACTGTCATCTATACTGTCATTTATTCAATGCAAATATACAGTCATGTAGCTGGAATTATATTTGAGGAACTTGCGCTTCAGAATGTCCCATGTAATCACTAGGGGACATAGCTGGGACAGCTGACCCCAGCTGACCTCAGGGACATCCCACACCATATGGCATCATGCTCAGTATATAAACCAGGAGGGAGAATAAAGGAGGGGACTTTTGAGGTTTTGGCATTTTGTCTTCCTAAGTAATCATACTTATGGTTACTTTGGAAGCAGTGGAGCCCTGCTTTTCTGGGGATGGCTGAATACCTGCTTGCCAATGTGAAGTGGTGAATGAATTCCTTGCTTTGCTTTGCTTGTGTGTGTGGCTTTTGCTTTACTTAATAAACTGTCTATATCTCAACCCATGGCTTTTCTCACTTCTGCTCTTCCAGTTCTCTCCCCCATCCCCATGCAGAGGAAGGGAGGGAACAGCCGGGTGGAGCTTGTTTGTCAGCTGCTGTTAAACCATGATAAGAGTACTTATAAGCTGTAGATTATTAAAACATGCTATTTTCAGAGCTGTGTCCAATTTTAAATGGAGAAAAAGGGTTTAAGTTTTGTATGGACATGTTAAGTTCGCTTTTTAATCCCTCTGAGAGGCTGATTTTGATAGTATCTAAAATAATTGGAAACAATTCATAACTCCTCTGCTCTGTTGCATTGCTCTGGAGGTCACCTATGATACAGCACCCAGTCCACATGGACTTAAGAAGCTCTCTGAGAATGCCTAGACCATCTCAATTGCATGCAGGCTGCACATCCGACCCAGGAACATGGGCTATTCACAAGTCCTGGGCAGTACCAGCAAAGCCACTCTAAACTCATGCCAAATTCACTTCTTTGCACACCTCAGGACTCCATGGTAGAGTTTTTTTATAATCAGCCCTTTTTACCTCTCACCATCATCTACCAGTGTCACCAGGTAAAAGCTGAAGTCAGCAGGTCTTGACCTGAGCTATTAACCCTCCCTATGTTCCATGCAGGTCAGAGACGTCCCCCTACAAGCTCACCATCTGCCCAGCAGGTTGAATGCCAGCAGCAAGCAAGGTGACTTTCTTTCCAAGAATCATATCTGCTTCATATTTCTACGGAGCAGAGCCCAGAGGCTGACTCTGGAGACAACAAAACTCACCAGTACCTGGGAGCAGAGCCCCACACTGTGCTTTCAGACTACCCTCTAAATCTAGGCTGAGAGTTTTCTGCCCAAGCACTCCCCAACACTCGTGGACAGAGCAACATAAGGACATCTAACGAAAAACAGTATGCACAACTCTTCCTCAGGGCTTTTACACCTGTATCTGGTCTTCAGCAGAGACCAGCACATACTTTCAGCACTTGAATTCATGCACTATCTGTCCGAAGACAGAGCAGGTCTTGGGTCTAGAACTTAGCTATGCATGTGTAAGAAAGGGAAAAATAGTGACCTGGGTCATCCCCAGACTTTTCAGGCTCAATTGATTCTACGAAGAGACAAAGCCAATGTACTCCCACTGGCCAGGGACATTGCTCAAGACTCCATCAATCCTTGCTCCCTGGAAGTTGTTTACTGGTGAGACTCTGTTCAGTGTGGCAACCCAACTTTGGTGAGTTTATGGGTCCTGGGACAGTTGAGCTTGAGTGTAGCGGGGAGAGGAATGATTAACACTGACTCCCAGAGGTACTCTCACTGTCTGTTTCAGAAGAGAGGAGGGGGGCAATGGAAGAGAATGCAGCAGTGGACTAAGGTGCCCATAATTCAGTAACTTGCAGAACCCATTTAGGTTTTATAGCTAGTAGATCTGACATGTTGACTCAATGTAAGAGTATTTGGGTGATGAACTGCTCAAAGTACTTCCTGTGAGTTTTTTTCCTGAGACAGTTCTCTGCAGATGAGCATTAACGTTTCAGATTGTCCAGACTGCCAGAGCTTGGCTGGAATGTTACCAGCTTAATTGGAAGAAGAACACTAGAACAACCTGCTTCTTAGCTGCAAAGTAATGATCCAGTGGTTTTCTAGAGAACAGTGGGACCCAGCTTAAGCAAAGCAGCAGATAGAAATTATCGCAGCAATTCTTCCTCTGTAAAAATAGTTGTGGCTCCAGAAATCTCTGTAGCTTTTCCCAACATCAAAGATGAGTGATTTGCATGGACAGATCTGAAGATAAAGACTATACCAAAGTAAATGTGAGTTTATAAAGATCAGTATGAACTACTTCACATCAGGTAGTTCATAATAGGTGCTAGGTATGAGCTACCTAGTAGTAGGGATTAATGTAGGTTAGAGAAGATACTGAGATACTGGTTGTCATTAGGGGCAGAACAATCTATTAATACCATCATGTCAAAATAGACTAACTTAAAGTTTAAGAATTGTGTATTTAAATTCTTACTGATTAAACATCATAATGAACAGCATGTTTATAAAGTCAGGGGATACACAATACTCAGATTCAAGCAATGAAGTGTGCTTCCCTTCCTCTTTGTTACCTAGGAGTTGCAAACATGAGGATTTCTCCAGTGAGAGAAGCTGCTTTCCAATGCGGAGGTAGTACAGAAGGAGCAAACAATAAAGTGGAGGAGGCAACTGCCCTAATTTGGTGTGAGAACATTTGTGTGATGCCTCCAGCTATGTCTTGCAATACGCATTGCAATAAGCATCAAATTTCTCTCTGTGTTTGGACAGACGAGCTGGAGTCTGTACTGAATGCTGTCTCATACTGCTGACAGCCCAGATGACTGTACACTGAAAGAGAAGCAATACAAGTAAACTGAAACATTAATAGAGAGGCAGCTGGAGTAAGGATAGAAAGAAGTCAGGCCAGCATCTAAGAGCACACTAGTAGAGGACACTTCAGAATGGTAATTATATTTACTTTCTGCTTTTCTATGTTTGGGATTTTTTCTTCTATCCTTCTCTTTTCCATTCATTTGCTCTCTTATGCTCTCTTAGTCTCCTGTATTGGAATTCAGGGGTGATTTTCATCTACACATGTAGACACTGGCAGAACAGGAAACTGGAATGGTATGTGCGTTGTTGGTGATATCTATGTATAATAGGTACAAAAAGTACAGCATGCCATGCTCAGTTCGATAAGCATGCTGAGCCAGGTGGGACTGAATTTGAGATCTAGGGTTTATGGCCTTGCCTGTCTGGGTGACTTTGCGCACATGGGGTGGCAGGGAGTGCAGGAGGCAGTGGTGCAGAGGGTGACCTATTCCGCACCTCACTGTGACACTGAAGCACAGCAGCAGGTGTTGGGTGCTGGGCCAAGGCTGCCTTCTTCTTGCAGCCCAGAGCTGGGCTCCTGCAAGGACCGGCCACCCCTGATCCGAAAGGGAAGGAAACACTGCTGGTGACACCATGGTAAGGGGGATGTGGGAACAGCAGTCATACAGGGACCAGGAGGACAGAGGGCAAAGGAAAGCAGGGGGACCTGCTGTTCTTAGTCTCTGCTATTAAACACATGCACTGATTTCTACGTAAGAGGGTAGGAAAGAAGTATTAGAGAATCTCACTGGAGCTGTAAGGCATAGTGAGCCAAAGTTTTCTTCAGAGAGTCTCTAATCAGTGGAATTATAAGGCAAATTAGATCTGGAGTCTTAGCTTTTCAGTACTTTCTGTTATGACTAGAGCATGTTGGACAGGCTTTGAGCAGCCTGGACTAGTGGAAGGTGTGCCTGCCTGTGGCAGGGGGATTAGAACTGAATGATCTTTAAGGTCCCTTCCAATGTTTCTGTGCTGTGATTCTATGAGTCTATGATTCTATGACTAATCAGTACAGGTTCATTTTAATATGAGATAATATTATTTTTTTAGTAATAAACAGAGTAAGTTACTTACCTTTCTGTCTGTTTTAAATTAGTTTAGCCCCAATGGCTGTCATTTCTACCAGTACAGCTGCAGATCCAAAATGAGAGCATGCATTTCGCAGGCAAGATAGATACACACATCCACAGGCTCCCCATGCCTTAAAGCAGATCTAGGGTAGTGAGTGTGTTGGAAAACTGAAGTCTGCCTTTGTGCCACAAATAATTAAGACAGGTAGAATTCTGTTTTTTTTTAATAAATTCAAAGCTCTCCCAGCTATAGTTTCACAAAGGACACGGTTCTTTCTGCTCTCTCGGTAGCTAAAAAGTCAGGTTCACAATTTGTAAGACAGATCCTGGTACATTAGTGATGGGATGTGAAACATGAGTTTAGAATGGGCTCCAAATTTAAATATCATGTAGAGATCAGTTTACCCTGCCTGTGACTATGAAGAAGGCCCACTGTCTTCCCTACTAAAGGTCTGTTTTAAAGCTGTTTACTATGCAAAATGAGAAACAACTTTGTTACTGTCTTCTCTCTTTGTCAGAATTACTGCTGGGCAGGAGCATGGCAAGAGGCCTGGCTCTAAAGGGAGGAATGAAATACTGCTTCAAACTAGCACTTCTCCAAGCTCAGTCTGAAAGGAAAAGAACTGGTTCTGCAGTCTTCAGATGTAGCCCTATACTAAGCTTTACAATAATAGCATTTTAAGGAAACGTTCTCTTGTTCCATCTGTGACAAAGCAGACAAATTCCTCTATTGATCTGAGGAAGAGAGAAAAGTAGCTGATTAGGTTCAAAGTATTGCTTGACTTGTAGTTTTGTTCTTTTAAAGGCATCCTTTAAAATGATCACCCGGCCTTGCTGCTGTGTTTAAAAGGATTTTTTGTCCTTACTGCCAGCCTCACAGATTCACACTGGGATTTGAAAAGGAAGAAGGAGCCTGTCCTGTGCAAAATCAGCATTAATTGAATTCTCAGTGGCCAAAAATACCTTCAGTGTCTCCTGCATAATCCTCCAGATTGCAGCTCCCCTGCAACACAGCAGCCTGTAAAGCCTCGTCACCCAAATTTAACTCAGATACTTTGCACAACTCACTTGAGAAAAACAGAGTTGTGTAAGTAAGCTTGGGAGCACATTACACACAGCACTGCGTATGATTTGTCAACTCCTTTCAACTTACAAATAAGTACTGAATAGAAATTATATATTTAATTGAATGAACTATCTAAGTTGGCCTTCCATAGTCATTTGAACTTGTGAGGATGACTAAATGGGGCAGTGCTCACTCCTGAAATTCCACTTGCTTCCAACAAATATGTGGCAATTTGTGAAGAAAACACTGCTCCAGAGAAGCTGTTGGTCACACACACTGCCTGAGGAGTTAGGTCTGTGGGAAGATGCAATTCACTCTCAGGTCACAGGATGATTTTGCAAGATAAGCATCTGATATTAAGTCACTGGATATCTCTTAATATGATAATACAAAACAAAACCAATTGAGGACCATTATCTGTCCTCAAAGCCAGGTAGCATGGTCTGCTTCATAGTTAGGTATCTGAATTCTCGTTCCCTCTCCAAAGCTAGGCAGTGGTCAGCGAGCTGCTCACTGGAAGCCATTCTTGACAATGAGAAGTATTCTGGAGTGCTGTAGCATTGTCTGGAAAAGTATGAACAGGCATAAGCCAAATCTGTGCCAGAGTGTGCTAATAAGCAGTCACACAGGTGACCATAGGCCAGTACTCATTTCTATCACCTGACTCTTTCTTACTCCTTATTATAGACAGAACTACTGAGATCACACAGCAAAGCTCAGAAGACTTTAATTAAAGTTTCTCTAAAGCAGAAACTGAAGCTGAAAAACTCCATCTGAAAACACTCTCTCCTTAAAAAACTACCCTTCACTACACCCACTGTTGCAATCATCAGAACTAACTCGAGCCTGGTGTTAAATACATTGGTTTCTTTTCATTAAAGTTCTTGGCTACTACAGAAACTGTGCTTAAAATTATGCAAATAAGCATACTCTATTGCAATGGCATTGCCTGAATAAGGAATGGACCTGCAATGTAAATCTCATAGCTGTTCAGGAGCTTGAAGGAACCTGTGTTTCAACAGAGAGAATCTGAGATAAATTCCTGAGGTGAAATGTTCTTAAAGCAGTTCTGCCAAGTTTCTACTCTAGCCTCCTAACAGAGGGTAAAAGGATCAAAACACAGCACCTGTCTTGGGTTACATTAGATTGAAGGATACCACATGGCTGTGACAGGTTCCAGCTGGGAGTAAAAATAAACTGAACTGGGATGTGGTTTTCAGCAGGGCCCATCCATAGGAGGAGAGGTGGGGTTTGTGTAGATGAAATTATGTTTTTTTCCGCCTGTTTTCATGTACCCATATATGACAGCACATAGGTCTCAATATTATAAAGTACTGTCCCACACCAGCCTCTGGGGTGTAAATGTACAGTCTCATCATGGTCATAGGGTTGAACAACCAATTGAAAATGCTGACAGTGACAATTCACTTGTTTTTTCTGACCCTGCCTCTCTCTGCTCTCTTCCCTTAGCGCGAGTGCATCTCTATTCATGTTGGCCAGGCTGGAGTTCAGATAGGCAATGCGTGCTGGGAACTCTTCTGCCTGGAGCATGGCATTCAGCCAGATGGCACCTTCAAGGATGTGCAGGATAAACTCAACAATGATGACTCTTTTACTACGTTTTTCAATGAAACAGGCACTGGGAAGCATGTGCCACGGGCTGTAATGGTGGACTTGGAACCAAGTGTGGTAGGTTAGTATAGAAATAAACCTGTAAAAGGGAGAAGAGCTTACTCTTCCTAACATCACCACAGTATGCCAGCAGTGTCCACTGGTACAAACCAGCACTCACTTTGTATCTAGACCACTTAGATAGCATGAAATTAATTTTCTTGTAACGCAGAATGCCAGATTCTGCCATAGCTGTTATAGGATCAGCAGGATCCCCAGCAGGGTAATAGCTAGTGCACATGGTTTATATGACTTATCTTTGCACAAACACTTAACTTTCGGTTTTATTTATCATGACATTTTTGCCATTTGAATTCTGCTTTTCCTTGTTTCAGATTCAGAGCGAGAGCCTAAGAGTTTACCCTCCACGCATAGAAAGATGTCTAAATATTGGGGTACTTTGGCGGACTTGATTTTCTTCACACTTTTTTCCTGGTGACTTGTCCTCTTGTGGGTACAGACTGTACAACTGACAAGTTCATGAGAAGATACCAGCTTGTGTGGCTGGATACAAGTCACACTGCAAATTAACAGAATGCAACAATGAAAAAATGCTTAGCAGACATTTCCCCATTAACATCTGTTATTTGGGTTATGACATCCCATGACTGAAAGCTTGCATCACTACTGATATCAACCAGAACTTGTTGGCACTGGAGCGCAGCCATACTGAGAAATTATCACAATTTCTCTTTCTTATTCAGATGAAGTGAGGGCTGGGACCTTCCGGGAACTTTTTCATCCAGAACAACTGATCACTGGAAAGGAAGATGCAGCTAATAACTATGCCCGTGGCCACTACACCATTGGCAAAGAAAGCATTGATGTGGTGCTTGATCGTGTCCGTAAGCTGGTAAGTCCCAGTAGTTTTGAAACAGCAACTTGGTTCTGCAGAAGAATGAAGTGCAGAACAGATACCTGGTTAACTACAAATGATACCAATGGTTTAGAGAAGAGATTGCAAAATATAAAATGCATTATTGCTATTCCAAGAGAGAGAAGCCCAGTAGTTCACTTCCCAGCTGTATGCCACCAGTGGTTCTGAATTTGTAATTCTTCATTATTAGCACAGACCTTGACCACCAATACCGGTATAGAATTAGGCAGTTCTACATTGCTGGTTTCAGACAGACTAACTAAGAGAAGTGTGAAGTTCCAAGAGTGGAGCTCCATAGATGAGTCTGATTTTTATGGCCTAAGTTGAGTGAGTGAGGAACAAACAAGATGGGATTATCATGAGCCTTTTCTCAAGAAAACATGACATGAAAACTATGCTGTGTATTGCTGATGCCTGCTCTCTCCCCCAGCTGATACGGTAGATGAAATCTTTTAATCCTTCTTCAGCTGCTATTTTTCTCTTTTGCTTTCTAGACTGATGCCTGTTCTGGGCTGCAAGGGTTCCTGATCTTCCACAGCTTTGGTGGGGGTACAGGCTCTGGCTTTACCTCCTTACTGATGGAACGACTCTCTGTGGATTATGGAAAGAAGTCCAAACTGGAATTTGCAATCTACCCGGCCCCACAGGTCTCCACCGCTGTGGTGGAGCCCTACAATTCCATCCTGACCACACATACCACCCTGGAGCACTCAGACTGCGCCTTCATGGTGGATAATGAAGCCATCTATGATATCTGCCGCCGAAACCTGGACATTGAGCGTCCCACCTACACCAACCTCAACCGCCTCATCAGCCAGATTGTCTCCTCCATCACGGCTTCACTGCGCTTTGACGGTGCCCTCAATGTGGATCTGACGGAGTTCCAGACAAACCTGGTGCCCTACCCACGCATTCACTTCCCCCTAGTCACCTATGCCCCCATCATCTCCTCTGATAGAGCATACCATGAGCAGCTCTCAGTGGCGGAAATCACTGGTGCCTGCTTTGAGCCAGACAACCAGATGGTAAAGTGTGACCCAAGACAAGGCAAGTACATGGCCTGCTGCATGCTCTACCGTGGTGACGTGGTTCCCAAAGATGTCAATGTAGCAATTGCTGCCATCAAGACGAAGAGAACCATCCAGTTTGTTGACTGGTGTCCAACAGGCTTCAAGGTGAGTAGGGCTACCATGAACTTCTCTTTGATGTTTAAAGGGCAAATTCAGTCTAGCAGACAACTAATATTTAAAGTTCTAGATCTTGTATGATTTTCACTTGTGAGAAGGAATATATGAAAGATGACGTTGCATAATATAGATGCCCTTCCTCCTCTGGACATCCCATTGACACAGACTTCTAAATATTTATGTAAATGGAAATCTGAAGTGTATATGAGTTAAAATTTAAAGAAGTATTAATTTCAGACCTGAATTTTGGACAAGCCAGTGAGTGCTCCCTCTGAAGCAACATCTAAAGCGAAGGAAATACCAAACCACATACAATTTATGAGGAAATATATACAGCCTCTGCCCTGCTGCCTAGGTAACAGTGTTGGCAAACATAATTTCAACAATAATACAAACATTAACAGTGGAAAAAACATTTGCCATACAAACAGCTGGTTTAAGAATGAAAGCTCTTAACTGGGAACCAACTTACTTTCTGTATTAGTTTCTATGGAATATCTCGTTGAAGCTGAATATTCAGTGTTGATTATCTGCTAAGAAAGCTATGAAGTTGGCAGTGTACATTAAACAGAAGGATACTACAGACAGTAAAACGACCTTGTGTAGCATGTTGATAAAAGGCCGGAGCATGGTTTTGCTTGCACTCTTGGGAACAGAATTAAGACTTAAAAGGAGTCAAGAGTCAAGGAACTTTATTTGCTCACCAACAAATGCCACCAACAAATTCCAGAGAGAAAGAGAGGGAGAGAGAGAGAAAAGGAGGAAAGTAAGAGGAAAGAATAAAAGAGTTCATAGCAATAGCTACCATCCCTGAGCTGCGACATCCTGACAGTACGATTAGTTCCAAGTTCGGTGGTGGGAGATATTTCTTTCCTATGCTGGTTGGTGACTTTGTCTTACAGTTGTAACACATCCTCTCCCCTGAGGTGGTGCACATGCCCAATACTGTCACTAGGGGGTCTTCTACCCTCAGGGCTCCGTGATGTGGCAATGTTAAAGCAAACACCCTGCACAGAAGTGTCAACTGGTGAGCGATGTTGAGCCAGATATCCTTCACAAACGTCCTGCTGTGGCAGTGGTATTGGCAATGTCAGTCTTCCTGCCATAGCAATGTTGAGCCAGATGTCCTGCTGTGGTGGTGGTGGTGATTTCACTTACAGTCTCTTACACCACTTATCACATTGTTTCTGATATTATTATTTCTTATAGCATATGTTGTCTGGTAGTTTTGATAATGGCACTACTCTACCCCAGCATCTGTAACTTTACTCACATTTTTTCAGATGTTTGACTGTTCTTCCCTTTTCACAACCTTCTCTCATATTCCTGTTTCCAGGTTGGGATCAACTATCAGCCTCCTACTGTAGTTCCTGGTGGAGACCTAGCCCAAGTTCAGCGAGCAGTCTGCATGCTGAGCAACACCACGGCCATTGCAGAGGCTTGGGCCAGGCTCGATCACAAGTTTGATCTGATGTATGCCAAGAGAGCTTTTGTGCACTGGTATGTAGGTGAAGGCATGGAGGAAGGGGAATTCGCAGAGGCCAGAGAGGATCTAGCTGCCCTGGAGAAGGACTATGAGGAAGTGGGAACTGACTCATTTGAAGAAGAAAATGATGGGGAGTAATTTTAAAATACACCTGTTCCTAGTGAGCACAGAATTGTCTCTATATCACTGTATTGCGCATGTCTACTATTAGGTCGAGTTTTTTTTGTATGTAATATACAGAAATTTAAGAGGGGTCATATAGAGACATCTTTTATTCCATAAATCACAGGTAAATTGTCCTGTAAGACAGGATCAATTGTAGCAATGCCTCACCACTCCCAGCAATGCAAAAAAGACTCACTCTTCTTCCTTCCACATTGAATATAAGCCTGTTTAACCTCTAATGCACATAGTAAACCCACTACAATTCAAACTGTTTAAATGAGAAGCTTCCCCCTTTAAAAAAAGGCAACAAAACAATAAAACCTAAACTTTTATTTTTTTGCATCATACCTCCTGAAAACATTTCTGTATTCCTTACTCTACCTGCATAGTTCTTCCTCTGCAAGAAACAACATCTGCTTTATCCAGCAGAACACTGTGCCATCTGTGGCAATCTTTATTTAGTGCACCATGTGCAAGTCAGTCTGCAATATGGGCATTTGAGTGTTCACTGAAAGATAATTCAAAGTTGTGATCCAAGATCTCAGATGTATAGGGAATCTTGCTAGGCAATGTCAATTCTTGACTAGGAAACCCCCCGGCAACTTTTTATTGAGGGTCTCTGATGGGATGCACCCATGAGAGCTGAGGCAGCTGGAAGATGTCATTGCAAGACCACTCTTGATAATGTTTGATGATCATGGTGATTGGGAGAAGTGGCCAAAGACTGGTGGAAAGCAAAAGCCACCCCTGTCTTCAAAAAGGACAAGAAGGAAGACACAGGGAGCTACAGGCTGGCCAATCCCTGGGAAGCTGATGGAGCAGCTGAGCCTGGAAACCATTTTCTGGCACATGAACAAGAAGAAAACTGTCAAGAGTACTCAGAAGGGATTCACCAACAGGAAGTCATGCTTTACTGACTTGATGACATTTTATGATGAAACAATTGGCCTGATAAACTAGAGGAAAGCAGTGGATATTGTCTACCTAGATTTAAATAAGGCTTTCAACACCTTTCCTGTAAGATCCTTATAGAGCAGCTGTTGAAGTATGGGCTGGGTGAGCAGGCAGTGAGGTGGACTGAAAACTGGCTGAATGGCTGGGCCCAGAGTGTGGTAATCAGTGGCATAAGATCTAGTTGGAGGCCATTAACTACTGGTGTACCCCATTTAATTAACCAGATCAGTAAATTACTGAACTATGAAGTTATAGAGTAGCAAAAATAGCTCTGTTTGGGAAAACATCCTATTTAGAACATACTTGCTAATGTACCTAAACCAAAGAAACATGAATTAGTATTACTCAGCCTAGTGGAATTTAGACTCCTTTCGGGCTTCCCTCACAGTTCTGCTCTGAATTAGGCACAAAACCAGAAGCAGGACATTTCATACATGACACACATGTAGGTGTTCAAACTGAGAAGTCACCCTGTTCTTCCCATAAGAGAGGAGAAATAGACAGCAAGATAAAGGCAAAACCCCATGATTAAACATGGCAGATGAATTGCTTGCTCTATTCTGTGAAAAACTGCTGAAAGCAATACAGTGAAGTGGAAGCTATTGATCCAGTGTGGAGTACGATAAGCATCTTAAAACACTGGGTGTGCGCTTCCTAATTTCCAAAGCTTTTTAAATCTCATCTGATCATCAGTGTTGTTTATTTTATTTACAAGGACATTCAGGAATCGGGATCTCTGCTCTCACAATAGTTTGGAGATTAGAAGTGCCATGGCAATTATCAGGAGGTAGCAGCTTTTGTTATAGTGACCCTGCTCTGTGATGACTGGTCAGCAGTGTATTTGGTGACCAGAACATTGCATCTTTCGTCTTTAGCCAACCTGTCATCTGAGCACACTTTCTGTGCTCAGACTTCTGCCCTCTACCTGTTTTAGAAGTAACTTCCACATGCAAAGCTTAAACATTCTTAAGACAAATGCTCCTTTTTAACTGAGCAACCGAGCCCTCCCAGGGGTTATTACTAAAAGCCACTTCAGCTGCACACTACTTCACACAGAACTTTCAGACCTAGTTCCTGTTCAATCTCCAGTGTTGGTCTGCACTTTGCTCAGGCAGTTAAACTATCTCTAGGCAACTTAAGGCTTAGCAGTTATTCTACCTCTCTTCCTCCCTTCTATCAGGCAGATGTGACACAAGCTAGCAATAGGAAGGGAACACTGCTGAATTTAAACCATTGACAAGAGGCTTTGCCAGAATCACAGCAAAGATGCTGAGTTATTTGCGCCCTTCCGCTCACAAGCCCCTATAGATATCCATACCCATCCCCGTGACAATCCAGGAAGGTTTTCACTGCCACTGCTCCCTTGGCTGAAGAGCTCTAACTGCCAAGCAGTGGTGCTGCCTCCAACAGAGCAAGGTTGTATGAGCAGGTTCTCCATAAGCTGCCCAGAGGGTATGCAACTGGAATCTCTTCTGGGGGTGCTGCAACAATGACAGATGCAATCATTTGCTGTCCCCACCTGTGCTGACAAAGAACTACGGACAGTTTAGCTTCTTTCCAAAATAAATTCACAATAACTCTTCCCCCAGAAGGTGCTCCCAAAGTGGTCTCTGTTACGTGACAAAGGGGAGGCAGCGAGCATTCATTCTTATCATCACTGGGGTTGCACCCATCCTCCTCCAAAGACATGAAGTTTTCTAGCCACTCCACCAAAGGGCTGGCTCTTTAGTTCAAGGTGTAAGAGGAACAAACAGTAGGTTAATAATAAGAACTTTTATGTCTCTAACTGCTTGTAGAGCATTCAGCACTACAGACTTCCGCATTTAACTCCTAAATTCCTTCTGTAACTGAGGAGTGTCTAACATAAAATATAGGAAGCAACTGGAAAGTCAGGGCTATGTTAAGCCCTGCTTTTCCTCTCCATGCCTGTTTTCTTGGTAACATTCCTTGAATTTAATAACTTAGTGAAACAACAGCTGAAGGCTTCTGCATATCACATGTGAATTCATGTAAGCAGCTCACTGATGGGGCTTTTCTGAGGGCAAAGGGGTCCTCCAAAGACACCAGTGAGCTTCAAAGGAGCAAATAAAGGAAGACAGAAGCCATCAGGAGCCCTGCACAGCCTGTGGAAGCGGGCAACACCTACACCCTACAGGCAGAGAGAGACAGGAAGGCCTGCCCTGGGGACCATCTGGTGGCAAAGGAAGGACATGGTGCCTGTGACCCTGCTGGAGCAACTCCATAGAGGGTAGTCAAGTGTGCCTTGCCAAATCACACAGGGGTTCTCCCTCCTGGAGTCCCAGAGACTCAATCTACTTCACACACATAGCAGGACTCCCTGCATCACCTGCACCATTGCCAGAGTCAGCAGAGAGATGCTCTGTGGGGAAGCATCACTCACTTTAAAACTCTCCCACCTCAAGAGCAGCAAAGCTGGACCAGCGGCCATCCTTTGAGTAGCAAAGATTCCTTATGGGGCTCTGCACCCCTATATTCCTCCTATGAATACCCAGGGTGAAGGGGAAAGCCTGCAAAGCTAACATACACACTGGAGAAGTGGCCACTCAAACAATTCTGCTCATCCAGACATCTGTGACTTGTTGAGGCCTGAAATTCCACAGCTTGGGTTAGTGCTGGAGTTGGTGCTTACCATTGTGCTGCTGTTTGTATATCCCACTGCGCACCATGGCCCACCATCAGGCAGGAAACTGCCAAGCCTTTCAGCGGGACACCTGGGTTAAGTTTCTCAGTGAATTACTTGTTTGGGGTCATTTAAAATTAGCTATTTCTTGCTTCTGAGTAGGTTATAGTAGGCCTTGATGAGAGTTTGGCTTTTCTATTGCTTTTGTGTCTAAACCCTACAAACGCCTGGCTCAAGATACGTCTGCTTTTGGAAGGTAATGAGCTACCATGCTAAGTCCGGGCAGAACACGTCTCCTGAGGTACTGCCTCTGCTGAAGAACAGCTTTTCTTGCAGAGTTCAACTTCTCTGCCCATGGCAGGGGGCTCAGAACTAGATGGTCTTGAAGATCCCTTCCAACCCAAGTGCCTACAAAAACCAGCCTGAACCAGGCCAAGGTGTCGGACAGGGTCAGGGCAGCGGCGGGGACCGGGCAGCTCCGCGGCGGTGCCTCGTCCCCCTTTCTTCCATCCCGCCTCCCACCGGGCAGTGCTGCCCAGGGCCGGGCCAAGGCGCAGCGAGTTTCACTTTCTGTTCCTGCGCTCTGCGGAGCGGGAAATGAAAACTGAGCGGCGCTGCCGCTCTTTTACGCAGCCGGAGAGGGGAGGGCCGAGGCGGCAGCGCTCCGCCACCGCTCCGCTGCCGTGCGCGGCCGCACTGCGCCTCGCTCGGAGCAGACAGCCCTCGGTGGCTGGACCGGCACGACGGGCTGCGGCGATCCTGAGGAGCGCTCCGGGGAGACGCAGTGCCCGAGTCCCCGAGGCTGTGAATGTGAGGACCCGGCGAGGCTGAGGGAATTGGTGAGGAAGCCTCTTGCTGTTTTGACAGGATGAGCTAGAGCCACGGAGTGCCAAGGGGATGGAAAGGGGAGGGGGGAAAGGGAGCTGAACAAGCGAGTTAGTTTGACAGTAAAGTGCCAGTCGCATCCAAGAGGAGTATGGAACTGAAGGGCTGAGTACCCTTCGAAGAGTACCCCAGGGCTGCTGCCTCGCAGCCCTCCTCCAGCCCCAGCACCATCCCCTTGTCTGCCTGCTCCCCAGGGTACCCATGAGAGTAAAGAAGAGATGATGGTGGGGAAGAGGTGACGTGGAACAAAGGTGGTGCCCCCCCTCAGGCAGAGAGGGGCTTCGGGGCTGTGGTACGGTTCTGTTGGTGGTTTGCCGTGAGAGGCTGGTGTCTTGGAAGGATGGATAGGCTGTGAAGCAGGCTGGGCTGAAAGGATGACGCTGGACAAGCTGAGGGCAAGTGAGAGGGCTCGATGATAATGGGTTGGAGGGTGTGAGAAGCTATCACCACTACTTTTTCCCTGCCTGGTGCTAGCGTGGCCAAGCCATGTGCGTTGAGGGAGCAGTACTGAGTCCTACCCCTGCCTTGGAAAAGAAACTGAGAAACAACCCTGCTCCTGCAGTGACAGAGGAGAAATTAGGGGCAAGAGGAGAGCCTGCTCCTCACCAGGTTTTTACACAGTTACGCAGGGAAAGTCAAGTGTAAATATCAGGAGTGCCGTATTTCTGATATCTGTAAAATGGCAGTTCTGTGCAAGGGTTGAGCAACTGTGTTTGTGTTCTTGCTCCCACACCGGGGATCCTACTAGTAGTGCTTGGGGGAGGATTTCATCAACCAGAGACCCAAATGCTCCCATCTCTGTGTCTGCCTTAATATCTTTCTACTTATTTCTCAGCTCACCCAAAGCCTTTTAGACCTGAGCTTTCTCTTTCACCCACTGCTACCTTAATCCTACGTCTCCTGCCAAAAGCTGTGTCTTGCAAGTTCACCTCATGCCCAGTACATCTTTAGCTGTTGTTTAGGTACCTCTGGCCTGCCTATCCTCCTCCTTTATGTCTCTTTGGCATCTCCACTGGCTGTGAGTGTTACTTACCTCTTGGATGATATTGTACCAACTAAAACCAGTGGGTCTCGCAGTGCAAACACAGATGGGCTCGTGCTCCAGCTTTGTCTTCAGAAACCTGAATGCCTCATGAAATCCTTGCCAGGGAAGAGGCAGAGTGAGTTCAGATGCTGTTTTGCTAGGAAGAAATCAAGTCAAATTTCTCTTTTCCTGAGTAATTCTTTTCTAATCACAGGGTTTGGAGAGAAAAGTACTATTTTTGAATCTACCATTGAGTGTCTAAATTTGTTTTCTCCCCTCCCAATGAAACTCCTCAGCAAATTGGACAATATTTAGAGAATCTGATTCTATGACACCTAACGTTCCAAAGTAATCTTCAAAAGTACAGAATTAAGAGTACAGTCAGGAAAAAGTGTACTTGAGATTAAATGCAATAATTGGGGGGAAAATAAATCAAGTTCTAGTTTCCCTGCCTAAATCTTGAACAACTTTGATATTTTACATTATCAGCCACAGTTAACCTGAAAAATAACATGCTTTTAAAGCAAAGATTTGCTTTTTTTGTGATAGGCAGAACCAGTGTTTTTTGGTTATTCTTCACTCTTTCAGCAGCTGGCCTCAGGTTCATTTTATGTGCTGTCTAATATTTGTAGAATATTAATTTCTGAGCATTTGGTTTGTGGTTTATTTTTCCATCCTCACAAATTCTCCTCTAAGCATATCTTTTTTCATGATTCTGCCTTCCTGTTGGATGTGAGCTTTAAGACAGTTTCGTTTCTGTGTAGCTGCGTTTGAACATTTGTCACATTGCTTTGCCCTGTGTATTTTTACCTCGCTTTAGTTTGGTGACTTTTTTAACCTTTTATATAAATAGCCAGTAGATAAGTTACGAGAGATTGATGAGTGTAATAGTCTGTTCAATACTCTCTTGCAAATCAAGGCATTATAATGGTTCTTGCTTAAAGTTACTTCACCTGTGATCACTTGAAGGAGCATAAAATCAAACTGATATTTCGGTGCTTAAATGCCTTTAAAATTACAGTTCAAAATGCCACAGAAGAGCTGTGACTAGGAAACAATGCAGAGAGCCCAGTACAGAAAACAAACTAATGCTTATCAATTCAAAGGTCTAGACAAGGTGAAATTTGCCCTTTTGAATGCTCAGGATACTTTGGGTGATAAAGCATTACTTTTACTAAACAGGAGTTTTGCAACATCTCCCATTTGCACAATTTTAAGCATATTATTTACCAAATCTTCCTGAACAGGGATATCTGTGGCTCCCTGGCTATGTGGAACCAGAGGTTCTTTTATTTAATTAGCCACAAAAGGAAGAGAACAAGATGTGTAATTGCCATCAATCTCCATGTCTGTTACCTTGCCAATACCCAGCACACCTACAACACCCCTTGTTAATTTAAATATATAAAATGCTTTTGCAGTAATCTTACTAATTTTACTGACATTCCAGGTTTTTCATAATGAAAATATCACATACAAGGACAAATCCTGTGCTTCTGGGTGCTCCTCCTCCTTCTTATCTTTTCGTGTCTTTCTGCAGCCCTTCTGTCTTTGTAAAGCATTGTTGATGGGACAAAGAGGTGGACGTCAGGAAACAAGCAAGAAACTAGAGATGGCACTAAGAGAGACTGTGAAGGCAGAAACAAAAGTACAAAACAATGAAGAGGAAGTGGAACAGCTGAAGGCCAAAGTCCAGACACTAGCATCAGTCTTTGGTGTGGCAGACTTAAAAAATGGTAAGAAGGTTTTGTTTATTCCTCACTCATACTAATACCTGCTGTTCCATTCTCTCTCCTTAGGTTACCTTTTCTTCTGTTCTTTTACCTTTTCACTGAGCAATACACAGGTGATTCTCATTTTGCCCTGCAAGTAACCATTTTGGATTTGGGTTTTGGTTTTTTTTTTTTTTTTTTTGGGGGGGGAAGGTATTACATGAGGATCTCAAGGCTTTTTCCAATTTTAAGTCCTCAAATTGGCCACTGTAGCCGAAAAGGTCTAGATGCTGACCCTGTCTCTTTCTAGACATAGCCAGCATTGCTTCTGGATTTGCTGAACCATGAACGAGGCCCCAGTTATTCTGCTGCATCACTAGATTGGCCTCTCAAAAGCTTCCATCAGTATTTCAGGTGTACATACTGTTTAGTCCAGCTACAGCCAACCCCTACCACCAACTGTATGCATTCCAGAGTTGTTCAGTTTCCATTTCATGTTCTCTCTCCCTTTGGTGGTGAATTCAGATGAAAAACTTCTGACCACTGTTACTTATACTACTTTGGGGCACATCATATGCTGTCTTTTTAGATGCAGTATGAGCAGCTGTGGCTTGCTTTTTCGACTTCTCTCAAGCTAGTTCCTTTCTTTGAAATGGAGACGTAGAGGTAGCCTAAAGGGGAAACCTGAAGCCTGTGTGGTGGACAGCTAACATGTGGTCCCACATGTAGCTCTTCATCTAGTTATTAAGCCTGTCTGTGTAAAAGTCTAAATAAAAATCCTCTTACAGGCATCCTTTGACTTCTGTGGGGATTTTCATCATATGTTTACATATGTTAAGAAAGGACTGACAAGAGAGCAACTGGGAGACACCTGAGCACCATAATCCAGGCTTCCTTGGATTTTTCCTGTCAGCTGCAAAACAAAAATACTTGTTATCTGCTTGAGCAACATAAGATTGAACACTTTCTCAGGTCTGACCAAGATGCTGGTCCTATATCCAGAATGGCTAAATATGTGCAAGAGGAGTTTGTCATTTTCAAGTAATTATCACTTTCTTTTCTTGTACCTGTTTCCAGGACTCACTTCCTCTTTTTCTGTGCCTACAGAAGCTATTGGACTGTACAATGTTGGACACAGCTGCTGTCTGAACTCCTTGCTCCAAGTGTTCTTCATGAATATACACTTCACAAGGATACTGAGAAGGTATCACTGGTTTGAACTACCTAAGATACTCCTATTGTTGCTCTGTTGTCTCCACTCCTTTCTACGTGAGGTTCATTTGAAGGCTGGGATCATCAAGGTACTCACAAGGTGCTTTCAACTCATTCAGCAAGGTCTATGCCTTATTGTGTCTGTCACACACTGACTAGGGCCTGCAAAGGTAGTTGCAGATGACTTGTTAGTCATTTCTGATTCATGTGCCATTTGCACGCTGGTAAGCTACTGCCTTGACCTGAGTCTTCAAGACTTGTATCTCC
>JASSUY010012869.1:0-12900 GCA_032466535.1 Forpus xanthops | reverse complement strand
ATCTCAACCTGTGGGAGTTGCATTCTTTGGATTCTCCTTCCCATTTCCCCGGGACTGGGGAAGAAAAGGGGGGGGGGTGCACAGAACTGTTTGAGGGGCCTCAAACTACGACAAACATAAATGCTACCCCAAACTGATCTTCATGCCTGTATACATGGTATAATATAGCGTCATTCACATGCAAGTGGAGTTGCTCTAATATTCTTTCCCTGTGGTACAGTGTGGTCACAAATGATGAAAACAAAAAGCTAACCATCTGAGGAGAAAGACAACTTTAAAGACAGCTTATCATTTCAGCAAGATACCAAGAAGGTGCACGATTTAGAACTAGCACAAAAGCCTTGCATTCATTCATCCACTGTACACTGGACCACTGTGTCTGCTCATTGCATCTGTGAACAATAGTCATGCAGAAGTGAGGGGGAAACACCTGTTTGGACCCACAGGGAGCAGCTCTATTAAATATTGCTTCCATCCTTACAACAGCTACTGGATCTTCAATGAATTGCAAGTTGGCTCAGAAGGCAAAGTCACGCATTGTCTTTCCTATGGATATTACAGCTTCAACCCCATGGCATGTCTTCTTTTACCTTGTCCTCTATGCTTCCCCAGTTAATTCCTCTTGAAGTCCATAGAGTTGATTTCTCTCTGCAGCTTGCTGGTTGAGGTCCACAGGGCTGAGAAGAAAGAAGCTTTTACTTGTTTGTTATTGACCCAGCAAAGGAGAAAAGGTACAGTTAATTCCCTGTGAAAATGTTTTTTTCATTCAGTAACACCTTGTTGTCCCCAAGGTAGACACATTAAGTCTTGTTTCATAAGCTTCTTACTGTAAACGGAGGAGCTTGCACCACAATAGAGAAGACAAAGGGTAGAACAAAGGCTGTATTGGGAAGAAATGTCTCTGTTACATTAGTACCAGCTGAAGTCAGGGCTCTGCTGTGCCTTAGCTGTATAGGGACTGTTCAGAATAGAACAGAACATCAAAATCTGAAATGTTTTTCTATTAGAGGCAAGACAGACACAGGATCAGGGAAAAGGGATACCACAGGAGCTAGAGGGGCGGTATGCTTTTGCTGCTAAGCATCTAACAGGGGTTCACATTGACTCTTGTACTCAAACAGGCATCTAAACAGGTTTGTTTAGACATGGAGACATCTTCAGCCAACCATGCATAGGTGTCTGCTGCCATATGGGATATCTTAAGGCGTCTTTGGTGTGGCACAGGCCCAAGTACTTGCAGGAGGCCTCAGAGCTGGAGGAGAGGAGAAATACTGTCCATCATCTCAAATAAACCTAATTGTCATTGTAGATTTGTAAAGGGATCGATGAGGACATACTATAGAGTTCTACTGCAGAGAGCACCAATGCTGCCAACCTAAAGGGATGTTCAAAGCTTTCAACAGAAGAAAGCTTTGTTTCAGAAAGCTCTTGTATGTCAACAATAATGAAGGTAATGGTGGCATTGGCTTTTTCTACTGTTGCTGTAGAAAGAATGAGAAAAAAAGCAGAGCTTTTTCACTGGGAAAGTCATAAAGGACAGCATAAATAGGTAGAAATGTTTATTTTATTGATATGTCGTTAGACAAATGAAGTTACTAGAAAGGACATCCTGATAAACAGCAGGTATTTATGTGCACATACACACATTCATGTGCACACACAAATGTATGTGTCTGTACTTACCTTTTTGTAAGCAATTATTAAGAGGCACTATGAATAGGGATCAGTTATAATAATGGTATTAAATCTGTCATATGATATTGCTGGGTTCAGCCAAATGTGCTAATTAAACAGCATGGACCAGCCCTACATATTCTCTGCTTTCATGCCGCCTTGTCAGATAAAACAGAGACAGGAAACATGATTTCACTAATTTGAGAGATAAAATAACAAAAGCTAAATAGAGAGGGAGAAATTAATAAAGAGACACAGAGAAGAATGCCTTACAAAAACCTAATATAAGTAGCTACCGGCAGCTGCACTGTTCCTGAACCTGAAGATAGTTCTATTGGCATTGCAAACTTATTTTTCCCTGGCTGAATCCAAAGGGAAGTGAGGCCACAGCCATGACTTTTCCAGACTCCTTCCTTTTCAGGGTGGAGAATCTATGAGGAGGTTTCCATGACGGGTAAGCATCCTCAGAATTCAAGAGGGACAGAAGTTGTGCATGTGTTTGATGACATCCTGAACATAGTATTGTGGTGGGTTGACCCTGGATGACCACCAGGATCTCATCAAAGATGCTCTATCACTTCCCTTCCTCAGCTTGATAGGAGAAAGAAAATGCAACAAAAGTTTATGGGTAAAGATAAGAACAAAGAGAGATCATTCACCAATGACTGCCACAGGCAAAACAGACTCAGGGGAATCAGTTTAATTTATTATCAATCAAATCAGAGTAAAATCATGAGAAATAAAACCAAACCCCTCACCTCTCCCTTCTTCCCATGTTTAATTCCACTCCCAATTTCTCTACATTCTCCTCCCAGAAGCGGAGGGGGACAGGGAGTAAGTCTGAATTTCTACCTATTTTTCAGCCTTCTATAAGACTTCTAGGGTCATGTGACTCTGTAAAGATCAAAATTAGGTCCCATTTTGCCAGCAATGGCTCCTATGTCCCTACTCAGAGCAATGAGGCAAGGATAAATACATTCAAGACAGTGAGAGCACGTGGTAGTGTAAGACAGTATATCCTAAAGTCTCCCTTGCCTCAGGACTCCTTGTCATTCATTCCCAACAAGACTTGTGGAAAGAAGCAAATCTAGTTTTAGGATAAATAGAAACATGTTCGGTTTGTCCCTATTGCCTGGATATCTTCCCAAGGGTGTTCTCGGTTTTGAGTAGCTGGCCTTGCCTTCTGCTACAAGGGGATAACATGTCAACAGACCTTGGCAGACTCACACACATTGCAAGGTGCCAGAAGAACAGACCTGCTAAAATGTAATTGCTCCAGATAGACTATAGACTTTGATTAGGATACACACATTAACATCTTTCTTCATTTAAACCTCACTTGTAGAAGGTAGCCTTCTTAAGTGTTCTGTTGTCTGGAATGTTAGACCAGGAATTAAAAATGACAAGGATGGACAATTTGGCAGCAAGTGTTTAATTAGGCAATAAATTAGAGTACCTGAGAGCACAAGGATCTGTGGCATTTCTCCTTCTGGATATAAATTATATTGTTTGTCCAATGTACAACACCCACTTAATAGACGCTACAGATGGAGATCCACACCCCTTGCTCTTTGCATTAGCAAAGCCACACTGACAAGGAGAAAACAGAAGTGAATAAACATTTTAAGTGCTTTTTTGCTGATGGATCTGGGGGATCTTCCAAAATGCTATCTGCATCCTGTCTTCAGGATTAAGTTATGACACCTCTTCCAGACTTCCAGTTCCAAACTCACCTGTTTCATGGTCATTTCCTCCTAATCTTGCAATAACCTGTCTATGATTTTAGTACTTCTTTTTGACAATAATATCTCTTAGCTTCCTGAAGTCCCAATAGGTGGAATGCCAAATGTCATATCATATGCTGATATTGGATATCGGATGCTTTAGCAGCTCACTCTGTTACAGTGGGAATGAAGGTTGGGCATGGGCTGAAGCCAGAAGTCTGTAGCTCAAACTCATGCATAAGGCCTTGCTTGATAATAGACTGCCTTCTCTGCCCTTCTCTGGGTCCTCACACTTCCATGATGGAGCATGAACGATGTCATGGCCCTTGGTGAGGAACATGGAATAATGTAAACATGATGGCATGATAGCTGAAATAGGAGAGAGGAAAGGACAATTCACTGAGAGTCATGAAGAATAAGTGGTAATGGATAGATTAACTCCCTGTTCTGTCTTTAACTGCTGATTCATCCACAGACAAACTTTCTTTGTCAGATCATTTCAGAATGAAACACTGCAAAAGTTCATTTGCACAACAGGGAAATAAAGCCTCTTATTGTCTTGGAAAATGTTCCTTAACTCAAACAAAACAATAGACTCGATTTTCCTTATTTCAGAGAGACTTTTGCTGTTCTTCTGAAACTCTGCATCCCCAAGTGTAACGCAATAGTGCCTTCCCCAGATCTGTGCGTACTCAAGATGAAGTCTCCACATTGGCAATTCTCCCACCACTCAGTCTATAGCAAGAATTGCCTTATCCCATGGACTTCATTTAATCTGCCAGTGGAAACTAAGGGCAAGTGGTATATAAAACATGAGTGGTACTGAAGCCATTTTGGTTAACACTTCTGACCAATAAGATGAGCATATGAGGAAGAGAAAAGCTAACCCCAAATGTGAGAAAGGAGTAAAGGACAATCAGAGTCCATCTTTATATGGTAGGACTGGGCAAATGCTTAAAGATCTGCTGTCCACCAGAAATCTGTAGCATTGTTGTGATTCTTTTTATAGCGGTTTACCTTCGTGAGCAAGCTCTGTTCTGCCTGGCTGCACAAAGGTTGTCTTAACTGCTGACCACACAAAGCCACTGCCTGTCTGTGGATCACATTTCTCATCTTGAAACCTATGCATAGCCCAAGTGTACAGACACGCAGAACTGGGTCTTGGATCCCTGACCAGCGTTTAAGTAGTGGGTTTGAAGTGTGAGTTCAGTAAAACAGTGGCTGAGAGTAGAATCATAGAATCACGTAACAGTTTGTGCTGAAAAGGACCTTAAGGTCATCCAATTCCAATACCCTGTCATGGGTGGGAACACCTCTCACTATACCATGAAAATAAGTCTGTCAAAATTAACAACTCTCAGCCTATTGCTCCAGCATTCATTGGTCTATGGGTTTAGTTCTACGTCTATCATTTTGGAGAATGGGAAAAAAAATTATCTGAAAACAAAACACATTAAAAAACCTCACGCTCCCAAAGTCATTGTAGATTAAGAAGTTTGGCAGAGAACCAGCACTTTTCCCTGCCACAGCCACATGTCAGGTAATTCCCAGACAAAAGCCTACTGTCAAGAACAATATGAGAAAATAGCTTAGTAATTAATGTATTTACAGTGTCTCTTGTGCTATTCCTTTAGCAGGTTGCAGTTTCTGTAGCTTTTGATGATTTATGCTAGTAGTTAAAAAGATGTTTTGCAGTGCAAGATGCACATCCATGGGATAGAATGTCTATTACATGCCACTTATATGTGCAAAACCTGAGTCAATACTATTATTTTCTTGATGGGACAGCTTTCATACAGTTCAATAGGTAGAAATGAAAAGCAGGGAACTTAGAAAGGTAGGGTTCTTCAGGTAAGGAGCCACTAAGTGGACTACAATTCTTCAGTTTGCAAGACATAGATCATACATAGAATCATAGCATTATAGAATGGGTAGAGTTGGAATCTTGAGATCATTCAGTTCCAAACCCCCTGACATGAGCAGGGACACCTCACCCTAGACCATGTTGTCTAAGGATCTGTTCAAGCTGGCCTTGGACACTGCCAGGGATGGAGCTTCTATGAGCAACCTGTTCCAGTGCCTCACCACCCTCACATCCATACTTAAACACATAGAGATCACAAAGCAGAGGTTTATAAAATCAGAAATTACATGGGGAGATGAAGTAAGGATTAGATACTCACTCTTTTCCAGAACAAGCATGAGGAAGCACGCAGTTAAGATAATACAAGGCAGATTTAAAACAAAAACACTTAGATTTTCACATGGTGCCTGAACAATCTGTTTCACTTCTAGTCAGAGGCAAAAAATACATATTGGAAATATAATACTTTTCTACCAACCTCCTAAAGGAAAGATTACTCTCATGCAGTCACTTTCTTTCAGAACCAAGGATGTGATGGAAGGAGGAGTGAAAATCAGATGGAGCAACTAATTTTTTTGTATGTCAATACCTAAGAGCTGAGCTGAGACATAGAAAAGAGCAAGAACGTAAAACCCAGGCACATGCAACCAGTGTCATTAAGGCATCTGGTCATGCAAATAATACAAGCCCTTATTGCTTAGTGAACCAGAAGAAAGAGGACTAGATTGGTAATTTACATAGCATCTATAAAAATAAAGTGTCAAGCTTCTGGACGAGCCAGACTCAGTTTCACGCTTGGCCAGTGCCAAGACAAATAGCTGTCCAGTGGCTCCTTCACGGATATTAACTTTCAGCTGAACACCTTTATCTATACATTACAAACCTTGCTGTGTCCCAGAGCAGGAGTGGGGTTGGTGAAGGCATCACACTGAAAATACATGGTTTACAGTGAAGAAGTCAGCAAGCTGACTTGAAATAATCCAATGCCATAAAGTACTACCTGGACAGAGCAGAACTGGAAATAATTTATGGACATCTGAATTTCAAAATGGGAAAGGTCAGGAAAACAAGAATCTGATGCACGAATAACATGCCAATAGAAAGAAAACTGCCTATTGTTTCAACTGTGAGCAGCAAACATTGAACCTGTCATTCAGTGAACTCTGATAGAACAAGAGTTCTTAAAAGCAGAAAAATAATGAAAACTTGTTTTAGGACCCAAGTGGTGTTCAGGAATAAGAAAGTTTTCATTTTGTACTGGTTTATTTCTTAACAAAAGCTAAATGAATAACATGTTCTTGTGCCGGAAAGAATAGAATGTTCTTTTTGATGAAAATTGGGACATGGCATTTTGCTTTCAGATCTTTTTTTACCTATTTACCTTTTTTTTTCTAGAAGAAAATTATCAATTCCTAAATGAAAACATAATTTCTGGCTTTAAAGTTATAAAAACAATCACATTTATTTTGCATTTTGCTCCTTGCACATTCTTAAAGTGGCAAACTTTGCTGAAATCACTCCAGTCTCTAATAACTATGATCACTGTGAAAGTGCGGTTAATAGAAAATGTACTTTTTAGAAAGAAAAGTAACCATTCATCAGGAACTGCAGCGATAGGACAAGGGGCGATGGGTTTAAACTGAAACAGGGGAAGTTCAGGTTGGGTATAAAGAAGTTCTTTACTGTGAGGGTGGTGAGGCACTGGCACAGGTTTCCCAGAGAAGTGGTAAATGCCCCATCCCTGGCAGTGTTCAAGGCCAGGCTGGAGAGAGCCTTGGTGACATGGTCTAGTGAGTGGTGTCTCTGCTCATGTCAGGAGGTTGGAAATGGATGATCTTAAGTTTCTTTTCCACTCAAACCGTTCTATGATTCAATGTTTCCTTCCTCCTGCTTAATAGGTAGACAACCTTAGAGTTCTTGCTTTACCTTCTAAGTTTTGATTTCTCTCATCTATAAAACAGTTTGCAGTCATAATATTTATCCATTTGTTCTGCAGGACTTCAAAGGTGATAAATTGTGCATTGCAATTTTTAAAAGCTCTAAAGTGCCAAATAAATAACTACAGATAAATTCTGAGGATTCTTAAAAGTAAGGTTTCTGAAGGAAAGGAGGCGAACAAAGCCAGTAGTTTCTTCACATAGTCTGCTATAAGCAGGTGATCAATAAATTAAACCTAAACCCTGGCCAACCAGCTTGCAATTCAGAATTTCTTTTAGTCATCTTCAGAGGCTGGAAACTGAAGTTGCTTGGATTTGAAGAAAGCAAGGTGCTCTCTGCCGCAATATTTTCCTACAAATCTAATACAAAAATCATTTCACCTCCACACATACTAAGAAAAACAATTCTATCATTTCAGTGATTTATTAACCCAAGAAGCAGAAGTAACATATTAAGCCTGAGTGTCTATTGCTGTGTACTTGAGAATTATGTTTTAATCAACCAATTTCTCTAATATGTTGTCTAAGCTTCCTACAAGGGGATTGAAAAAACCCAAACAGCTGCAAGGCTGAAAGACTCTCTTGACAGTGTGCTCATGCTGTATTGATCTGGTTTAGAGAATGCCTCTGGCGACAAATGCAAATTGATGAAGCATTGATGAATTGACTAATTGACACATTTAATGAAAACTTAATATTCTGCTGGTGGCAGAGGGAAATATTAAACTTGCTCTTCGTCAATTGCTATAAATTATTGAATACACATGTTGGAAGCAGAAGGAAGAGAAAAGAAAGATGGCCTTCAAGTGAATCATATCTCTAGAATGGGTCAGAATGGCAATTCAGAGCCAGGAAGTTATGAAAGACATTATAAATCTGGTATATCTAAGAACTTTTCACATGTGATTGCCAGTATTCATCATGCAAACTTTAGTCCTTTCATATAAAAGATGATCTTTGATAAAATAAATCTGTCCTATCCATTTACCTGCTGTGGTTCTATGATATATTGATCTATTATTTATTATTTATCTATTAATAGATAATTATTCTATGTACATGTTCTACTATTGATTTACTTTTTCTACCAATTAGTCTTTATCATTCCAATTCCAAACTCCTTTGAGATGGTCTAAAGCTTCAAATTATTCTTGTATAACTGTCTCTGCAATATGTCTTCAATGGATCATCATCTTTGTTTAATACTGAAGTAGATCTACTCAATAATATTAAAAACAGCGAGATGTCCTTGCTAGTTTCTAAACATTTAAATGGTATTGAGAAATGTATATTGCATCTCTCCTCCCTTCTTCATGCACGTTTTCTTCTGAACGTAGAAAATGCCTTTTGAAGACTTATTCAAGTGTGGGCTGTCCAAAGTTCCTGAAATTTCAGCCCAAAGAAGGGGAGGGATTGGTACCTCTGAGATTGAGAGTTGAATCAGTCACAGAAACCAAAACAGTCTCTGCCATGGTTAGGAGGTAGTTTAAACAAAGTCTTATATATTAGGAGCTCACATTAACTTAGAGCATTAGGCTAGTAGATTTTCTCCTTTTTCATGGCACATTTGATGTGAACTGGAATTTTATTCTGGTCCTTGTTTGATGTCCTAGGCAAAGACTTTAATTATGCTTATTTGCAGTACGTAGTCCAGACACCAGATGTCAGTGCATGATGCAGAGTATTTTAGGGATGGTCTAGAGTATGGTAAACAGATTGGGAGAAGGTGGAGCACAAGCTTCGTGGACCCATTTTCCTCTTTCTTTACTAACGGTTGTCTTCCTTTAGAAACATTTGCTCAATAAGAAACATGATTCTGCACATCAGTTACCAACAGTGTTCCAAAGCATGACCAAAAAACTGGTTTTAAAACAGCTCACTTAAATATTTCCACAGATTTTATGACAATAGGAAGTTTGTGCTTGGCAAAATGACAGAATGTAAGTCCTGTATTTTAATTTGAAGTATCACTTTCTGAATTCACTGCAAAGTTGTCTCCATAAATTACAGAAATTGATGAAGCTGGTATTTTTAGCTTAATAACTTGCCATTGGCAAATTGCATTTACCTCTAATCACAATCATCATGCTCCAATAACAATATTGTTATTAATAATTACACAACAACACAATATAAATTTAAACATTAGCTCGGAAGCAAGTCCAGGTCACCAATAAAAATGAAGATTGATTAACAATTATAGCACTTGCAGCCAGAAGAATAATTACAATTTCTTTTTTGTGCAAGTTATTTACAGATAAGCAGAGATATGAAAGGAAGGATAATTGTACAAGTCTTACTGTAGGCATCAGTAGGCAACTGCCCTTTCTACCCTGGGACTAGGCTGAGCACAGCTTTCTCCCAGCTGTGTTCACAGAGAGACCAGAGACAGAATCAGTTATGGAGCATAGATATCTGCCTCAGAAATGGCCTTTTTAGACACCCACAAAAGAGAAAAAGGAAGAGACTTAATTTTTACTGTGATTTTGCTATCATTTTCTTAAAGCATTTTGGGGTATTTTGCATGTTTCCACACACAGTCCTGACTCAGGTCTTTAGTTGCCTGAATTTGAGCTCCTAACTATTCCCAAGTGTCTTGGCATGTTGTGGGGGGAGATTCCTTTCCTTTTCATCTCTATGTTCAGTCTGTGGGCAGTTACAACAGGGCACTGGAGTTAAACACCTCAGAGAACACAGAAAAATATTAGGGACCAATAGCATTATATACAGAAACATAGCAATTAGAAAAGTATGAGGGGGGGCCACACACTCCAGTAGATTTGAGTTTATCTAGTTAAAGCCATCCAGATATACTGATTAGCATTACTATCTAGTCAATGACAACTGGTCAAACTACCTTCTGTAAGTGTGAATGGGAAACTTAACAGTGATAGCGATCTTCTCTTTTGCTTAAAAAGGACCTGTGCAGCATTGTCTTACAAACTGGTGAAGATCTTGATCTTCACAAAACCAGACAAGGATATTTCCCTGATTTTTCCTATTGAGGTAAAGATGGAGGGAGGTACAGTGTGCCAGCTTGGGAACTCTGAGTGCAGAATGAGCTCCCTGAGAGAGGCAAAGCTCCTATGCTTACCGAAAGAAGCCTAAAACCCTTGACGCACAAGCATGAAAAGTGACTTTCTTCTCTCTACAGTTAGTGGATGCAATTATGCCTTAACTAGAGCCTGGCACAGCAAATTAGCTCCTGCCTCCTCGCAGGGCTTCAATGTTTTACAGTTGTTGGAAAAATCTTTGTTTCAACTCAGATTTCCTCCCATCCTCGATTCCCAGTGCACTGCAATACTACACATTTTTTGCCTACTCATTTCCCACTGTCCAAGCACCCTCTCTCCTTTTGAACACCACATTTTTAACTGAAGAAGTAAGTTAGTATGTGGAGCACACTCAGTGTCAAGTCTAAAGTGGCATTTTGGTCCCACAGAGTCAAGAGTCAAGCCAGTATTCAGTGTACGATACGAACCATGGGGGTTATGGAATATTTCATGCTTAGAGCCACGTACAGATCTTGGTAAGAAAAAGCCCATTGCACCCCATCCCAGCTGAGGTGAGCATGGAAAGGGCAGGCATCACACGCAAATGCTGAGCTTCTTGAGGGAAGATAGCACAACATCCCTTTCATGTTTTGGGCCATGCATCTGCTGTTTGTATTCGATGGCCAGATACAAGAGGAGGAACAGCGTGCTCTTACAGCGGAAATTTCTATGGGGTTTTATCCATCTCCTTTGCTTATTTTGCTTAGAGTCTAAGTCATCCAGGGCTAGAACAATGTTCTTTCTTGACAATGCCCTCATAGGAATGACTTGGTTTGAAAACACTCATGAATCACTTGAAAGCTCTGAACTTGCGAGGCTGTCTCTGTCAATGGCAAGCCAGAGCCACACTAGGCAGTAGTCTTTGCAGAACAGCCACAAGCTAAATTGGTTGATTTTGAAATAACCTTGCAATATTGATGCTCAGATGCATTGATTCTGTCTTTATCTTTCTCTGAAAGAAGAAGGAAGAAAAGTCTGTAAAAACAGGTACAGATGAGGTGTGTGCTCAAATACTTAGCATTCAGTGGACTTTGCAGATGTTTCAATACTTCTGGCTGGCAGGTCCCTCTGCAGTATCACTCTGTGCATTTGTTAGCACAACTGAGAAATTAGTATAAAGATGAAACATATACCCTAAAACACTATTAAAAACATGATTCAAATGTTTTTCAGAGCAAATGGTATGGAATTCCAAAAATATGTAGAGACCTAGGTCCTTTGCAATGAACTGCAGTTATACCAGCTGAAACTCTGGCATTCTAACTAATTCTAATTCAGTCTTAGAACAGGATAAAGAAACCTCATAGCAAAACCACCTTCCAGATACACTTGTAGGGGCCGGGAGAGGGACTGTGAGTGCATTGATGGATGAATGCTCACTTTAAGATGCAAGTAAAATCATTTTCTACTACATTACGTTATAAACAAGCTGCCACCAAGCTACTGTATAAATCACCTCAGAAACTGGGTGTCAGTCCAGGCTGTGGAAGCAATTCAAAATCAACCTTTCAGAGGTATTCCTCCCTCCTCTGTCCAGCGATGGATGTGAAACGAGCCAGGCATGATGAGTGCAAATCCCTGCATAAGTCACTGTGCTGCAAGAGTCAAATGTGTCAGCAGAAAACCATTGCTCTCAGAACCTCTCTCTGTGAAACATGGTGCACCCCCATCATCTCTGGAGGATGACTGGGACCCATGAGCACCAAAGCCCTTTGGAGAAACATTCTTTTGTCATAAGGAAAAAAAAACTAAAAAGCTGCGGTCACAAAATGCAATCTGGCCTTGTTTTGGACAGGTATGACATGTTCTCTCTCTATGTCACTCCTGATTGCTACTAGAGCAGCTTAACTTTGTAACTCATTGAAAAGCAGATGAAATCTTAAAATCAGACCAGAGTATAACCAGGCTGCTCCATATTCATTCCGCATTCATTGCTGGATCACTCCGTCTGCTTTTCATCTTCAAAATATTAGGGTCCATCTCACGCCTGTGTCATCTTGGACTGAGAGAAAACTGGTGCAACCCGACTGGGAGAGATTGTTATATATATCCACAAATATTGCCTACAACCTGGTTCATCCACCACTGACTTTTCCTCTCATTGACTGACATTTGAATTATAAAACCAAATGAATTATATAATGGAGCAAGGTAAATCTCTCAGTTATAAATGTCTGTTTGGGATACCTTTGTCTTACTTCCAGAACACAGCTGCAGTAAGAAACCATGTTTGCCCAGAGGAGCTTACAGATAAAATACATCAAGAAGAAGAGTCTGCTGTTGTTTGTTCTCTTTTCTAATTTCATACATGGCAAAACGACGTCTGGAAATGTTAAGATGTAAGTCAGAAGATGCGCAAAGCTGAGAGCTGAGCTCAATCTTGCTGAGCTGGGTTTCCATACCACTCAACAGAAGAAAGAGCAAGATTTCTCCATTTCTCATCTTCAAGATTATATAAAAAAATTAAGGATTTATCCTTAAAAAAATAAGGATAAGACTCATGAACCTTTTTTCTCTGAAATTTCAGTTGACTTTCTAAGTAGGGTAAGGTACATGAGAAATTAGAAAGTCGTTGTCATGGGTTCAGCAGCAGCAGTTATTTTTTTCTTTAAGCAGTAGCTGGTGAGCACTGTGTTTTGGATTTTTGG
>JASSUY010012868.1:0-36788 GCA_032466535.1 Forpus xanthops | reverse complement strand
CTGTGTGGAGACCTCTTAGCAGCCTTCCAGTGTCTGAAGGGGGACTATAAGGATGCTGGAGAGGGACTCCTCATGAGGGACTGTAATGAAAGGACAAAGGGTAATGGGTTAAACCTTAAACAGGGGAAGTTTATATTGGATCTGAGGAAGAAATTACTTACTGTAAGGGTGGTGAGGCACTGGAATGGGTTGCCCAGGGAAGTTGTGAATGCTCCGTCACTGGCAGTGTTCACGGCCAGGCTGGACATAGCCTTGGATGGCATGGTTTAGTATAAGGTGTTCCTGCTCATATCAGGGGGTTGCAACTAGATGATCTTAAGGTCCTTTCTAACCCTAACTAGCCTATGCTTCTATGCTCTTTGGTTTTTTTTACTATGTTTGCTATGTTTTAAAAAACATAACTTTTTTTAAATGTATATTACAATAATGTTATTTATTTCACACTGAATATTTCACCTGTCTCTTTGAGAAGGTGGAAAATAGGGAATTAAAAAAGAAGTAAGTACAGATTTTCATATGTTTGTGTCTGTTGGATGCTGCCTTGAGTTGAACAAGCACATGAAGCTTTTAAGAGGTAACATAACAAACTTAACTGTGTTTCTTGAGAAATGCTGTGGATGTGTGTGTTATACTCACCGAACAAAGATTGCTCTGAATAATGCATATGAGGGATTAATTTTAACAAAATCAAATGACACATCCCAACCTAACTCCACAATAGCACTTATACTGGCATGGAAGAGCCGAGTTCCCATTTTCATCATGTTGTAAGAAGCAAGGCTATGTGCTGTGTAGGAGGAGGCAGAATGAAGGAACCTGGTGGCTGGCTTTGCTCTTGGAGCATTGGCTGTATGAGTGGGAGCTTCAGCTCTGCTGCCTCATGATTTCAACTGGTTTATAAAAGGCCATTTGTTGCCAGTGAAGACAGTAAAACACGCTCCAAAACCACACACGGGTTTGTGTCTGTAGACTTAACTCATGGATCATGTATTTGCCTGATAGAGTACATGAGTGCCTTGGTGTCGGTCTTGGGTGTTTTGAAGCAGGAGGCTGGAGACTGAAGTCTGAGCTGGGAGTTAGAATTCAGAGTATTTCCCTTAGATATTTCAGAGGGATTTTTGGCAACACCACAAGACATTTACTGTATTTATTTGTCTAATTTTCCCCTCTACAAAAGCTTTTCCTCTACTGATAACATATCACACTGATAGACTGATAAATCAAAGCTGAAAACAGTTTCCTGCATAAATTGTGCAGATCTCAATTTCCTTACTACATCTGTAAATAATGGGTGTTTGATCCTTTGGGGGTGGGAGTATTAAATCCTTTTGCAAACAGTACGGAAATGAAATCTGCATTCAGCGTGAGTAGTTTTGGATCCCATATTGTGCAATAAAGGAGGTGAGAACTGCTGCCTTTTGCAAAATGGGGCTGTCTGAATACACTGAGTATTTATATAACCCTGAGTAAGTGACAATATTCAGGCAAGTGTCTGTTTTCACTTTTCTGTGCAATGTAACATGAAATAATAGACGTATATTACACTCAGATGAAGGACTGACTGCTTGCTGGCTGGTAACTTTTAAAGTAGCATTTAAAGTAATACCTTCATACTGGTTAGTGTGTGTCTAGGTGAACTATGTGTTTGTGTGTATACCTGGATCTCCACTGTGGATTTGGATGGAAAATCAGCCTTTGTAGGAAAGCTTGTAAATACAAATACCAATGTCCCAAACATTTTACAACTATGAGTAAGACAAACTTCTTTGAAATTCCAGGATATTTAGAAATGTAAAGGAATTTATGACTTTGAAGAACTTTGTTAGAGGATGAAATATGCTGTTTGATTGCTTTGTTTGTGGCTTTTTAAAAAGACTTGACTGAGCATGTCTTTTCTTCTAATGTGAGAAAACTGTGTCCTCATGTCTAAATAGCCCTAATTTATGCTATGCTGTTTGATGTACAACTAATGGTAGATATTTACCCTAATTTTAATCTCGTTCATAAGTAGCACACCAAGCAACACAAGTTCTTACTTCTGTGAAGAAATGAAGTACCATTTTGAGCCGCTGGCAGATAAACCATAAGCACCTGATGTAGATTTTTCCTCTTGATTTGTATTTTCATTGCTGAATGTACTTGAAGTGATATGTATCAAGTGACATAGTTTTAATAGTTGTGCATTCCATGCACAGCAGATGATGCATTTTTATTTTATGTGGGCTCAATAAGAACAGTACTCCTCACCAAATCAAATGGGCACTATGGATTTCAGAGCCTGGATTTTGCTTTTGAATGTTCTGTTAATTGCTCTTAAGTTTATTTAAACTGCTGTATTAATCACCTCACAGTAATATTTCACAGTGTTGTAGATCTTTCTGTCATTCTTTCCTGAAGCCAATGCTATTTTCTTATCTATCTTAGGTTTGGAAGGATGCTGCCACGCAGATTTTCTTCTCCTTATCTGCAGCGTGGGGAGGCCTCATTACTCTCTCTTCTTACAACAAATTTCATAATAACTGCTACAGGTATGCAAGAGTGAAATCCATTGGTCTTCTTGAGCAGGTCTTATCCAAAAGTTGTCTTCCAACTTGCAGACACCTGGTTTGAAGGACCCTCCTCTTTTTCTCTTCTTCTTCCCCCCTCCTTTTCTCTCCTTTCTCCTCCTTTCTTTTACTTCTTTCCCCCTTCTTCTCCCCTTTTTTTTTACCACCTTCCTTCTTCTCTTTTCTTTTTGTGTGAGGTCGTTATTTTTTTATTCTCTTTTCTATTTGTTTTGTTTCTTGAATCCTCTTCTTTTTTTGTGTGTGTGTTCTATATTTTCTCCAGGTCCTAATTTACCCATCTCAAGATGAGCCTTAGGTTTTTTATAGTTCCTACTTCCTCTTGATTTTCAGAAGCAGCAGTTTTAGGCTGAAAAGCAACCTGTGAAGCTATCAACAGCCTCAAGCAGTGGTACGAAACCCTGTCACAGCTGCCAGCCTCTGCTGACCAACAACCTGTGTGCTGATCACAAGCTGAAGCTTGTCCTTGTGAGACATGCTGGAGTTTAATGTGCAATTTCCATAAATGTGATTCTTGCCTCTCCTAAATATTGTTTCTCCCTTCTTTCCCCCCAGTTCCTCTTAGTGTAGTTTTACACATATAAAGTTATTTGAAGTTGTGAAATTGAAAATTGCTTTTACAAAGAAATAAGTCGTGGTTCTAGTGGCATAGTAGTTTTTATCAAATGCATATCAGGTAAATGCCTGCAGAGGGAAAAAATGAAAGCAAGTGGAATAAGTCGGATGTTTCACTGATATCTGGTGGTCTTTAAAGCCAGTCTTGTTTGTACTGAAGCAAGCCTCTACCGTTTCCTGCCTCGACAGAGGTGCTGATTCAGGGCAGCCAGCAGCATGCGTAAGACAGTCCCAAGGGTATGCTTAAAAACGTTCCTGAATCAGGACTTTAAAGAACATACTCCTTGGGATTTGAACTCCCATATCCTATAACATCTAAGTACTGTATACAAAATACCTTTAAAAAGAAATGGGGATTAGGATTTTAAAAATGAATTACAAAAACTTTTTCTGCTAATGTTCAAAAGTAATTTAAGAGAATTATCCTAAAATACAGATGAATAATAGCATTATATACTCAGTAACTCCCACCCAGCAATCCCTTGGGTTCTGTTTTTGACAAGGCTTGTCCTGGGCTTTGATTTATTTTGGTGATGATATTCAGAATATCAGGGCCAAAAAAATGGGAGAAGCCTCATACTATCTTTGTGCATTGATTTAGCAACGTTTTGTGGAGTTTGGGAAATGTGACTAGAAGTTTTGACTGAAACACGTGGTAATGAAGTATAAAAATTTTACATGGCTGTACTAAATACATGCTTATGTTAGAAAGGGATACATGAGACAAGCACAAATAATTAGCAAGACGTAGTTACTTCTAATCTTTTGAATTTTACAACGCATCCTGAATGCTGGAAAGAAGCATGATTGTTCTCTTTCAATGCTTATATTCCTAACATTCTAACACTGCAGATAAAATTGTAGTTTTCAGTTGCATATTAATTTTAAACACCATTAAACGATCTACAATTGCAGAGGATTTACATAAATTCACTTCGTAATGCATGCCTAAAATATTTCACTTCAAACTTCTCTGGGCCTTGGAAGAAGGTTAACACAGGAGGATTCCAAACAGAAGATTGTAATTCTTTTCTTTCCGTAGACCTGAAGAATTAACTTAATCATTTCTGTTAAGAGATGATCTGTTAGAAATTTCAGGAGTTTGCCAGCTCAGTGAGGCTCTTGACAGCTTCTTGGGTTATGTTTCATTCTGTTCCTGACAAATAGCAGTAGGAATTAGTAATTCTAGACAACTTAAACCCCTCACAAACATTTAAAGCTAGTGATCTGTTGGTTCCTGAGTTGTACCAGTTGAAGGGAAAGTCTTCTGGAAGCATGTATAGTAAAGAAAATAATAAAAATCCCATCAAGAATGTAATCGTTATGGATGGGGACCATGAGGGCTGGTTTCCTGCCAAGTGATATGTACTTACCCAGTGTAATATGCCATTCAGGGGTGGATTTCTTGAGATTCCCTTAACAGCAATGGATAACTGTAGCAAGGAATCCTCTAGAGATGAGCAGGCTTTTCAGTGAGTGCTGCAAGGCACAGGAAGCTTAACCCTGGAATTTTGTGTATCAAGTACAGGAAAGATACAGAACAGAAATTATCTTACTTATGCTGTGGTGGTGAAGTCTGTATGTAATATAGTGAGTAGGTGTCCACATCAAAGAGTAAACCAGGGTATTATAAATCATGTCATCATTGCTATCTCCTTTGGAGAGGGCGAAGGCTGAATCTTCTGCGTGGCCTGTGGTTTCCTGTGAGGGATTTAGGTGATGGTAATTTGCACAGCTGTTTACTGGTGGTGGTAAGACTTCTGTCATCTTTGATCAACATCAAATGTGCCTGGTAAATGTAAAAGTTCCCCCAGGATGTGTGTGCTCATGAGAGACTCCTGAAATGTATATAAAACCTTTCCTTGCATGTATTGCAACAAGGTGACATGGCTTCTTGTTTGTTTTCTTTTCAGGGACACATTGATAGTCACATGTACCAACAGTGCCACAAGTATATTTGCAGGTTTTGTCATCTTCTCAGTTATTGGCTTCATGGCAAATGAACTCAAAGTGAATATTGAAGCTGTGGCAGACCAAGGTAGTGTACACTGCTGTTTTATTATTTAGGCACCTGATGGCACCTTCAGCTCTGCTATTAATGATGACTTTGACATTGGAGGTGGGAATAAATGCTTCAAAATGGATTGGGTTAGTAAACTAGCTGTAGGGATTTATATACTGGAAAAGGTACATTGGGAAGTCAAGATGTTACCTCAAGCCTCTTTTCAAAGGCTCTTTATAAGAAGGAAGCAAGCTGAGACTCATTTCAAATCTTTATGCAAATGACTGATGGTGGAGGTAGGGTGAGATGTTTCCTTCACATAGCCTAAAAGATTTTTGGCCTTCCCATTTGTCTCTGCTGCTGTTTGTCAAATTGTCTTCATGTTAAAAGTTTCCCTGGTGGTGGGAATCTTGGATTGAGGGCACAGTGGGCTTTGCCTTGTGGAAAGTGGGACAAACATGGTGTGAAAGGTGGATTGAGTTTCTGAAAGTGGGAGCAAGGAGCTGCCTCCATGGGGAAGTAAAAATTTTCTGAAGAACTGATTAGAAGGTTTTGATTAGTGAAGTGAGATGGTTACTAGTGGGGGTCTGAAAGGACTGAATTAGTAGAGCTGAATGTGAGCTTGAAGTGTGACTGATGGAGGCATTGGTGCTGTTGTGTTGATTCGGTATGATGCAGCAGGAGGTAGGACGGGAGGAATTTCTCTATGAGGATGGTTACCAGTGTTATTCCCCTCAATCCAGGACAGCTCACAGATAGGAGATAGAAATCAAAATGGCTTCCTGTAGTTTCTGTATGGTAATATTTGAAGGTCATTCTGGAAAAATCAGACAGCATGGCTTCACTAAGGGGAAAACTTGCCTGACCAATTTGGTGGTCTTATATGATGGGGTTATGGAACTGATGGACAGGCATAGAGCACTTGATGTCATCTACCTGGACTTGTGCAAAGCATTCGACACTGCCTCACATGATATCCTTGTCTCTAAATTGAAGAGACATCAATTTGATAGGTAGACCACTCAGCGGATAATGAATGGGCTGGATCGCCACATGCAAAGAGTTACGGTCAAAGGCTCAATGTCCAGCTGGAGACCAGTAATGAGCAGTGTTCCTCTGGGATCGGTGTTGGGACTGGTCTTGTTCAATGTCTTTGGCAGGGACATGGACAGTGGGATTGAGTGTGCCTTCAGCAAGTCTGCTGATGACACCAAGTTCTGTGGTTCAGTTGATACATTGGAGGGAAGGAATGCCATCCAGAGAGACCTTGACACACTTGTGAGGTGTGCTGATGCCAACCTCATGAAGTTTAACCGTGCCAAGTGCAAGCTCCTACACCTGGGTCAGAGCAGTTCCAGGCATAGCTGCAGAGAAGAAATTCAGAGCAGCCCTGAGGAGAAGGACTTGGGGATGTTGGTTGATGAGAAAATGAACATGAGCCGGCAGTGTGCACCTGCAGCCCAGAAAACCAACTGTATCCAGGGCTGCATTAAAAGGAGCATGACCAGCAGATCAAAGGAGATGATCCTTCCTCTCTGCTCTCGTGAGACCTCAGTTGGAGCATTGTGCACAGCTCTGGTGTCCTCAACATAAAAAGGACATGGAACTATTGGAAGGAGTCCAGAGGAGGGCCATGAGGATGATCAGGGGACTGGAGCACCTCCGCTATGAAGATAGGATGAGAAAGCTGGGGCTGTTCAGCCTGGAGAAGAGAAGGCTGCGTGGAGACCTCATAGCAGCCTTCCAGTATCTGAAGGGGGCCTATAGGGATGCTGGGGAGGAACTCTTCATGAGAGACTGTGGTGATAGGAAAAGGGGTAATGGGTTAAACCTTAAACATGGGAAGTTTATATATACTGGATATAAGGAGGAAGTTCTTTACTGTAAAGGTAGTGAGGCACTGTAATGTGTTGCCCAGGGAAGTTGTGAATGCTCCATTGCTAGCGATGTTCAAGGCCAGGTTAGGCAGAGCCTTAGGTGGCATGGTTTAGTCTGAGGTGTCCCTGCCCATTGCAGGGGGGTTGGAACTAGATGATCTTAAGGTCCTTTCCAACCCTAACTATTCTATGATTCTGAGATATTAAGATTAATTTGCACTTTACATTGATGTGGGAGCCAACTGGAAAACAGACATCCTGAGCTGGGGACTCAGGAGTCCTGTAATTGTTAGAATAAGAGGTGTTGAAGTTGACAACACTTTATTTTTTCTCAAGCAATACTTTTTTTCAGAATATTTCTAGTTGCTCTTTAGAAATCAGCTACTACAGATGTCAAGAGGAGATCAGCAGAGGAGGGAACAAGGTGTTCCTGCCAGTGAAGAAAATGGAAGGGCTCTTAGTTTCCTTTTGCTTATTCCTTCTCTTTAAATGGCAACATGGATAATCCCACAGAATTTGCATCTCAGATAGAAATAAACATGCTGGTCACATGTAATTTCTGCAGCTCGTTTGTTCATTATGTGGAAACCCAGCAAGGACTACAGTTCAGTCACAGGGAGTGAACTTATCCAGGGTTTGGAGCAGTTGAGATGTGCTGGGATGGACTGCTAATGGTGCTGTGGATTCAACTGGAGTGTCTGAGAGGAGAAGTTCATAAGATGGACAGCTAGCATATTGTTCCTTGATAGGAAATAGTAAGAGATAAGGCAGTTGCAAGTTAGTGTGATATCAATTCAATCTACAGTGCCTCATGCCTTTTTTTTTTTGTCTGCCATTCAGCTAGGAGGGAGCAAGTTCTACTGTTGCCCTAATTTTCTGGATAGATTAGACCATTACAGTTGAAAAACTGTGTGTTTTAAGAGAAATATTTCTATTAATATTTTCAGTTTAGATTTTACTTCCATCCTGAAACAAACAAATCCCAAACAAAACAAATCTCAAAATCTAAATCAAACTGACTCATTGAAATCACTTGTAACGAGTTAGAGTCATCATAGGATCATTATAGAATTCCAGACTGGTTTGAGTTGGAAGGGACCTTAGAGCTCACTCGGTTCCAAACTCCTGCCATGGACAGGGACACCTTCCACTAGACCAGGTTGCTCTGAGCCCCATCCAACCTGGCCTTGAGCACTGCCAGGGATGGGGCAGCCACAGCTTCTCTGGGCAACCTGTGCCAGTGCCTTGCCATTCTCACAGGGATGAGCTTCTGCCTGAGATCTCAGTTTCCCCTCTGTCAATTTAAAGACATTTCTCCTTGTCCTGTCCCTGCCTGCCCTTGTAAAAGCCTCTCTCTGGATTTCTTGTCATCCCCTTCAGGCACTGGAAGCTGCTCTAAGGTCTCCCCAGAGCCTTCTCTTCTTCAGGCTGAACAAGCCCAGCTCTGTCAGCCTGGCTCCTTAGGAAAGTCAAAGAAACTGTGCTTGAGTGAAGCTGAAGCTCTGGAGAGATGGACAGAGAGGGAATGGACAGGCATAGCTGTTGGGGATGGTGGAGGAAACTGGTTCAGCTGGTTCATCTCCTTGGCAGTGACATAATGCTTAGTGCAAGTGATCACAAACCCTCTTATATTGAGTGCTTGTTTGTGGCCTTCGGGTGAACAATGAGTCGCAGGCTGGAGTGTTCTGTTTCCAGCTGTTCCAACATCTGTTCCAAAGGATGGGAAAAAAGCTGTCACTAGACAATCTTACTGCAGGGCTGTCAGTGCATTTGTAAGAGCATGTTGAGGCCACTGAAAAATATTTCATGAGGGCTAGGTATTAAAAGAGGGAAGTGCAGTAGGAAGAGAGTGAATAAACCACTTATCATGGAGAGAAAGGTAAGACAAGCTAACTATTTTCCTTACTGTCAACTTGACTGTGAACATAGTGCAGTTGAAATATCTGAGTAATTTAAAATGAAAGTTCAAGGTCATTTAACTTTTTTAACTTCAACACATATCAAATCTTTGGAGCTTTCCTGGCTTTAATAGAATTTTAGATTCCATACCCACCTAAGCTTCCAAAGATGGAGATGATGGGAGCCAGTCTCTCTGTGACTGTTTTCCTGTGGCTGGATGCTTTCAGCCATGGCTATCTTGGAGAGCTCTGAGGGGTGAGATGGAGAGATGTGCAGTTTCATGTTCTGTAATTAATTTTTTCCTAAAACTGATTAATGGGAACTCATTATTTCAACACTTATTTAAGCTTCTCATGCAGGAAGCTAGCACAAACAGAGCCCTCATCCCTAATAACCAAGCAGAACTCTTTAATCAAGAGATGAAAGAATGTGCTCATGAATACATAGTAGTTCTACATGCACCTTCCTATTCCGGAAGGCAATTTTTCTGCAGCACATTTTAAAGGCAGCAACACTTACTGAGTCATATGCTGTGTTGTTTGGGGTTTTGTTTTATTGTGTTAAGAAATGTCTGCTGTTCAGAAGGAACCACCAAACACGTGATGTGTCATCCATGGAGATTATCTGACATGTGCTATAACTTTCTTGGTATGTGAGAAAGCAGCAGTTCTCTCTGGAACAGAAACAGTGTGGAGGATTGTAGGAAATGGGATACAATAATCTAGGTTAGAAATGACCACAACAGAGTGAGCTTGATGTGCCTTCTCATGGCATGGGGGCATGGCACCAATACAACTGGACTCTAATTTGTGTCTTGCCTGACAGCAAACATCCTTCAGTGTGTTCTAAGTGGGTGCTCCATTAGCTGGGTTAAATAGGGAAGAAGTGCCATCTATTGTAACACTGCTAATGCATTCCTGCAGCCTTTTCTCCCAGGCAAACCTGAGCAGATTTGTAAAAACTGTTTTCTCACAGTCAATGCAAATTATAGCCCAAGATATCAAACCAACAAAGAAAAGAAAATGCCTCGATGAGGTTTTAAAAGATCCACCTATATTTTCCTGCTTCAGAATTTCTTGTGGATTTTTTTTTAGATTCATGGTAGTGATTGCCTGGTGTCTCGTGTCAGCAGCTCTGTTGTATTCTGTCCTTCTCATCTGACTGTGTGCTGATGAGTTAAAGAAGGGTATTTTGCCTAGGGGGGTATCTCCAGAGCGTACGCCTTCAGCGTTGGAGTGTGGGAAAGCGCAGCATTCAGATGTCTCGATCCTGTTTGACAAGAGCCACCAAGGCAGCTCTGCTGCTGCGCCGGCAGCATGAGAGGACACTGGGCCCTGTCCTCTGGGTCAGAGCCCGGTCTGGGAGCAATGCTCTGGCTGCCTCGGGGGTGGCAGCATCTGCATCCAGAGCGGATGAGAGCAGAGGCTGCAGCGCAGAGCTTGGAGCGAACCTGCACTGAGGTGGGGATGAGCAACGGGCAGGGCTGCACTTGGTGAGCCCTGGTGGAGGTCCTGCTGCAGCAGGGGCTGAGCTGTGGGACACTGTCTATAGGCTGAAAGGTGTCAGGGAAGCTGAGAGGGATCTGGATAGCTTCCTCCAGGTCCAGATTGTGCAGGGGACACAAGCGTCCATTATAGCTCATATAGAAAAGGAGGGTGTTAATGCAGGAAGATGGGAGCTAGCAACAAAAGCCAAAACGCAAAAAAAAAAAATGAGGAAGAGGACAAATAAAAGCAAAGGGCTTCCTCCTAAATCTGATGTTCCCACCCAGAAACCCTTTGCAGTTCTGCAGCAGGCTAATGAGGAAACACACACCTCCCAACGTGAACAACAGGCTGATGCAGTGGTAAAGAGGATCACTACTGGTCCCCCTAAGGAAAAAGAAGCAGGTCATAGTAGTAGGGGACTCTACTTTGAAAGGCACATAGGCACCCGTCTGTTGGCCTGACCCAGTCTTGAGGGGGGTGTGCTGCCTACCAGGGGCTTGGGTCAGGGATGTTGCAGGGAGGCTGCCTGGTCTAGTATGACTAATGGGACTGAGAAGTCCCACCGACTATTACCCACTTCTTGTGTCCATGTGGGTGCTAGTGATAGACACAGCTGTAGATTGGGAATAATTAAGGACTACAGAGCCCTGGGAAAGGTGATTAGGGGCTCTGGTGCTCAGATAACTTATCCTCCAGGTCAAAGGGGAGGACCTTGAAAAGGCCAGGCAGATTAGGCAGGTTAAGAAATGGTTAGGACAGTGGTGCTGTAGTCAGGGATTTGGCTATCTAGAACATGGGACTCCATTTAGGAGGCCAGGTCTACTAGAGGCTGATGGAGCTGGTCTGACAAAGAAGGGGAAGAACTGCTTTGGCAGGAGGTTTGCCAGGCTGGTCAAGGCAGTTTTGCACTAGATATGTTGGGAGAGGAAGGCATCATTCCATCTCAACACTCCCAGTCACTTGCCAGCACCTATAATAAATGCTTGGAGAAACAAAGAGCTAATTCAGCTGCCCCAGGTAATGGGTCAGCTTCATTTGGAACTCTGCTCAGATGCCTCTATACAAATGCCTGTAGTTTGGGGGATAAATACAAGGAATTAGATAAATGCGCATTCATATGGGGTTATGGCATTGTTGGGATCACAGAAACATGGTGGGCTGGCTCCTATGGTTGGGCTGTTGGAATGGAAGGTTATAAGCTGTTTAGAAAAGACAGGTTCCACAGATGAGGAGGGGAACTATCTATTTTTATATCAATGATAGGCTGGAGAGTATGGAACTGTTCCTGGGGTTGGCTGAAGAGCCAACAGAGAGCTTTTGGGTTAGTGTCAAAGGGAGAACTGTGATGGGTTCTGTGGGGATCTGTTGCAGGCCACCTGATCAGAAGGACTCTGTGGGTGAAGCACTGTATAGACAGACTCCATGGGAGCAGCCTCAAGCTTGCAGGCCCTTATCATCATGGGGGACTTCAAACACCCTGATATCTGTTGGAGGGATGGTACAGCCCAGCACAAGCAACCCAGGAGGTTCCTTGGTTGTGTGGAAGACAACTTCCTTCTGCAAGTAACAGAGGAGCTGACAAGGAGAGGTGCTGTGCTTGACCTTGTGCTACCAAAAGAGAGGACTGTTTGGTAATGCGATACTCCAAGGCAGCCTTGGCTGCAGTGGCCATGAGGTAGTCAAGTTTGAGATCTGCAGGACAGTGAGAAGAGCATGCAGCAAGCTCACTGGCTTGGACTTGAAGAGAGCAGACTTTGGCCTCTTCAGGAACCTGCTTAATAAGGTTCCATGCAATATACCCCTCGAGGGCAGGGGCAGCCAAGACTGCTTTTTGGTATTCAAGGATCACCTGCTCCAAGTTCAGGACTGTTGTATCTCAACTAGAAGGAAATGGGGCAGGAGGGGCAGGAGGCCTCCATGGATGGATAAGGATTGGCTGAGCAAACTTAGAGGGGAAAAAAAGGCTTATAGAAGGTGGAAGTGGTGACAGGTGGCCTGGGAAGAGTACAGGGGTGTCGTCCAGGAAGCTAGGGACCAAAGCTAAGGCCCAGCTAGAACTGAGTCTTGCCAGGGATGTAAAAGATGGTAGGAAAGGCTTCTATAGGCATGTTGCAAACAAAAGACACACTAGGGGTAATGTGGACTCTTCCCAGAAGCTATCGGGAGAGCTGACTACCCTGGATTTGGAGAAGGCTGAGGTTCTTAATGACTTCTCTGCCTCAGTTTTCACTGGCAAACACCCTGAACGCACCTCCCAAGGCAGGAACTGTGAAAATGAAGACCATAGGCTGACTGTAGGAGAGGATCTGGTTCAAGACCATCTTAGGAACCTGAACATATACAAGTCCATGGGACCTGATGAAATCCATCTGCGGGTCCTGAAGGAGCTGGCGGATGAAGTTGCTAAGCCACTGTCCATCATATTCGAAAAATCATGGCAGTCAGGTGAAATTCCCGATGACTGGAAAAAGGAAAACATAACCCCCATTTTCAAGAAGGGGAAAATGGATGAGCCAGGGAGCTACAGACCAGTCAGCTTCACCTCTGTACCTGGCAAAATCTTGGAGCAGATTCTCCTGGAATGCATGCTAATCCATATGAAAAACAATGAGGTGGTTGATAACTAAGGGGAAATCCTGCCTGACCAATCTGGTGGCCTTCTATGTTGGAGCTACAGAACTGATGGACTGGGGTAGAGCGCTTGATGTTACCTACCTGGACTTGTGCAAAGCGTTTGACACTGTCCCGCACAACATCCTTGTCTCTAAGTTGGAGAGACATCAGTTTGATAGATGGGCCACTCAGTGGATAAAGAACTGGCTGGATGGCTGCAGAGTTGTGGTCAATGACTCAATGTCCAGCTGGAGATCAGTAACAAATTATGCCCTTTGTCGGTGTTAGGACCCATCCTATTCAACATCTTTGTCTATTATGCAGACAGTGGGATTGAGTGTGCCTTCAGCAAGTCTGCTGATGACATCAAGCTGTGTGGTTCAGCTAATATGCTGGAGGGAAGGGATAGGCACCACAGGGAACTTGACACACTTGTGAGGTGGGCCACTGCCAAAATCATGAAGTTCAATAGTGTGAAGTGCAAGGTTCAAGACTTGGTTTGGAGCCATCTCAAGCACAGCTACAGGTTGGGTGGAGAAGAGATTGAGAGCAGCCCTGTGGAGAAGGACTTGGGGGTGTTGGTTGATGAGAAAAAGAACAAGAGCACCTTGCAGCCCAGAAAGCCAACCGTATCGTGGACTGCATCAAAAATGTGACCAGCAGGTGATCCTGCCCCTCTGCTCTATTCCATTCAGACCCCACCTGGAGTGTTGTGTGCAGTTCTGGTGTCCTCAAAATAAGAAGGACATGGAACTGTTGGAGCAAGACCAGAGAAGGGCCAGGCGGATGATCAGGGGTTGGAGCACCTCCTGGTTGAGAAAATGGGGGCTGTTCAGTCTGGAGAAGAGAAGCTGTGTGGAGATCTCAGAGCAGTCTTCCAGTATCTGAAAGGGGCTTATAAGGATGCTGGGGAAGGGCTCTTCATCAGAGACTGCAGCGATAAGACAAGGGGGAATGGGTTTAAACTTAAAGAGAGGAAATTCAGGTTAGATACTGTACTGTGAGGATGGTGAGACACTGTAACAGGTTGTCCAAAGAAGCAATAAATGCTCCATCCCCAGCAGTGTCCAAGGACAGGTTGGACAGAGCTTTAGGTGACATGGACTAGTGTGAGGTGTCCCTGCCTTTGGCAGCCGTGTTGGAACGAGATGATCTTAAGGTTCTTTCAACCCTCACTATGCTATGATTGATTTTATGATTTTCTCTTCCATTCCCTGTGGCCCTGAGTTGTGGGCAATTGCTGCGCTGATCTAAAGCTGGATTGTTGATAAGAAGGGACAGCAGCAGGAATTTGATCCCAGAGCAGGAAAGAAACACAGGTTCAATGCACAATTTTTGTTTATTTTTTCCTGTTTGGATCAGTATATTGGTCATATATATTCTGGAGCTTGGAAAGCAGAAGCGCATGAGTGTTTTGAAACAGTCAAAACAGAAATCAATGATGTGAGGCTCAATCCTGTAATCATTAAATCTTTCTGTAAATAGGAGAGACCGAATCTGACCTTTTTTAGTTTTACCAAGCTAAATAACAATGTACTAGACTGAAATATGACTGTTCATATCTCCCTCTTTTCTGTTCAATCAGCATGCAAGATATCACAGCCTTTATTTTTTCTCATTTCTAGGTCCTGGAATTGCTTTCGTGGTTTACCCAGAAGCCTTAACTAGGCTTCCCCTCTCACCATTCTGGGCTATAATATTCTTTTTGATGCTACTGACTCTGGGATTGGACACTATGGTAAAATTTTTCTTTTCCGTTCTTTTCCTCTTCTTTTTCCTATTTATTTGTTTGGAGGACCATGAGATTAATCACTGTTTTCCATATCGTCCATGAACTGTTTTTCAAAAAGAGGAATGAAGTAAGACCATCAATGCTGAATTAATTTGGGTGAAGCTTTGGCATTGACATCTGTGCATTTCACACCTAGGATTCAAAATGCTCTGTTAAGAATTTAATCCAGCTGTACCTCTTCCCGTACAATGAATCCTTTTGTGTTTCAGTTTGCCACTATCGAGACTATAGTGACTTCTGTTTCGGATGAGTTCCCCAAATACTTGCGTACACACAAGCCTCTCTTCACTCTTGGGTGCTGCATCTCCTTTTTCATCATGGGATTTCCTATGATCACTCAGGTAACAATATTGGTTTTGAGCATCACTGTCTGTTCCCAGGCCCCCTCTGGTGGCCGTTCTCTTCCTGCGCAATTTGCAAAAGGCAAAGCTGAATTCTGTTGAAGATTAAGCTGAACTCACTGGATGAGTATGAAAGCCGTATATTTTGTTATGGAGAAAAAGACTTTGCTGTTCAAATCTTTCTGTGAATCAGACTTCTATGATTTTCTCCAGCCAAACCTCTCCAAAGCAGTAATGTAAATTAACTATTCCTTTATCTATAATCTTTGTACGTCGTATAAACATGCACACCAGTTTTGGATGCCTTCCCTCACAGATTATATATATACTGATAGTCTTGGCAGACAGTGGAGTTAATAACTAAATGCTCATCTACTGCTGATAGTCTTCAGTGTCTTTTGTCCACCAATTCCTCCGGCATTATAAACTTTCAGCAATTTCAAGAGGAAGTGCACAGAATCTATGTTGTTATTACATTCACCACTTTTTCTTTATTTCTTTCCCCTTACCTTATCACCAGCTTTCCTGTTCTAAAGCCTAAGATTGATTCAGTCCTTCCCTCACTTGAATTATGCTGCTTATGCTGCTTAAGTTGTGCCCTGAAGGAAGAAACTGTCATGCAGGTCTAGAGTGTCCAGTCAGTGTTACTTGGAATAAAGGGCCTTGTGTCCTGCTCTCATCCATTTTGCCAAACTCAGCACCAGTTACAGTTGTCACACGTGGAGAGACACCAGCTATAACCCACTAATAATGGCTCTTCTCTTTCTTTAGGGTGGAATGTATATGTTACAGCTTGTGGACACTTATGCGGCTTCTTACTCTCTTGTCATCATTGCCATCTTTGAGCTGGTTGGAGTTTCCTATATATATGGTAAGAAAAAATACTGCTATTGGTCAATCCACGTAACATTTTAACATATTAACTTTTTTAACAAAAAGCCTTAGGATTCTGTTATTGTGACTAGAAGCATAATGGGACTTCATTACTTTAGGATTCCTTTAAATACATTTATGTAAAAGAATTTCATACGGTCTAAGGTCCTTTGCCCACCAGTACTTTAAAGCCAGTGCTTAGAGATAAGACTAGCCCAAGCATTTTGTGGTGCTTTTCCAGCAGCTTTTCACACTCCAAAGATTTAGGATCACAGATGTCCTAAGCCAGTGGTATCTTTGCATTTAACAGCTTTTGAAGGATTTCTTTTCCACGTACACATCCGTTTTTCCCTTTAGTCCATTGTCTGTAACACAGCATCAAGACTATGCAGCTATTCAGAGTGATTATGCCAGTGGCAACACCAGTTATATTGGTCCATGCTCATGTACATCAAATTATGGGGAAGATCCTCAGTTAGTATAAAGCAGTGCCATTACTGATGCTACTGTAGCTACATCAGTTGATACCAAATGGTGATTTGCTCTGAAAGTTGACCTGCTTTCAGGGCATTGATTCTTGGAACTGTGTGATCTCAGACGGTTGTAATAGGAATCGTGAAGGTCCCCGCGCATAACAGATGATGAATTTATATCTGGACTATGGTGGTACCACTTAAGAGTTGCCTTCAAAAGCAAAGGGAGATTTAAATGGCAGTGTTAAAGGCGACAGAGATGAGGCCATTAAAGTGGCCAGGAATGAACTATATCTTTTGTATCAGAAAGACTTAAACAATCCCAAGATATTCTGTTGAAGGTGCATATATGGCATCGTGATATTAGTCCTGTGCACTAGATACTTAGATCTACCTATGTTGCGGGGTCCACTCTGTAATGTAAGTGCATTAAAAATCATACATAATTAAAAACATAAAGAATTTCTTGCTCTTACTTGAGAAATGAATGTTATACACAGGACAGGGAATAAGCCCTTCATTGTTTTCTCTAATTTAATGAAAATACAGCAGTGTATTTTATCTCCACTGCCATCCAATCCAGTTGGCAGGCCTCAATGGTTGTAAGCTAGGGGGGAAATGTTACAGAATACAATGGAAAAAGTCAAAACACCTAAAGAAAACTTGATTTAGAGCAGTTATGTTTTGGTTGATCAAAATCCTCGTTGCTTTTTATGTCCCTGAATTGTAAGTATTAGAGTGGGTTTAGAAGCGTCACCTCTTTGACTGAAATGATATTGGTAACTTGAATCAGCTTTACATTCAACCTGTCTTCTCAAAGGACCTCAGTGTAATGCTTTGAGATATCTCCTAAAGTTGAGTCAAGATTTTGGTGATCATTTATCGGAACTCCTGGTCTGAAGATCAGTGCTGGCAAGTTGTGCCATTGCTCTGTGTTGTGGTTTCCATGAAGATATGCAAGGTTTGCCCATTCCTTCCTTGCAGTTAGCACCAGGTTTAGCATTTACCCATTCCTCTGGAAAACACCACTGTGTATGTACCACCTGAGTCATTAGTGTCTGGCTATCGTAGTACCCAATTAATCACACAATGGTTTGTGTTGAAAGGAACCTTAAAGCTCATCCAGTTCCACCCCCCTGTCATGGGCAGGGACACTTTCCACTAGACCAACCTGGCCTTGAACACTGCCAGGGATGGGGCAACCACAGCTTCTCTTGGCAGCCTGTGTCAGCACCTCGCCACCTGCACAGGGAAGAACTTCTGCCTATGATCTAACCTGAACTTCCCCTGTTTAAGTTTAAACCCATTACTCCTTAGGCCAGGTTGGACACAGCCTTGGGTGACATGGTTTAGTGGGAGGTGTCACTGCCCCTGGCAGGGGGATTGGAACTACATGATCTTAAGGTCCTTTCTAACGCTATTCTATGATTCTATGATTCTATTGCTACAGTCCCTGACAAATAGTCCCTCTCCAGTTACCAGCTTTTGTACGATCAGTATGATTCCATAAAAGATGGTGAGTAGGAATGCTCAAGAGGAGTTTAAGGGTTTCTTGTTGTCACTTTTCCTTGCCAGCATTATCTGCAGCATCACCTGGTCTGTGCCAAAAGGATTGCCCTCTTTACAGCTATTACCATTGGTGTGTAAGATAAAAATCCCTTGCTTAAAATATTCTTAAATAATCCCTAAACTATTGAAATCTGTAGAATTTCTTTGTTCCAGATGTTTTTTAAAATAAAGATGAAGGTAAATAGGGAGCAAATGGCTCTGTTCCTCCTCTGAACTCTGTGTGGCAGAAACACTACAAACCTGCCTTTGCGGAACATATTATCAGGCTTCTAAGCAAAAGTGCTCTGGCTCATTCCTGCTTTACCCTCAAAACATCAGTATTCCTTAAAGCACTAATTTTTATGAAAAACATAAAATAATGCAAAAGTAGTTATAGCACTGCAAAAGAAGGGCTTGAATAGCAAAGAAGTTTTGTTTTGCTTTTTTTGTTTTTGTGTTTTTTTTTTATAGTTAGATAAAACTTTAATGTAATCAAACTTGGAAAAGTTTTGACAAATTACAAATCATTCTTTCCATGCTTTCTGAACCAACAGATTGTTGATCAAGAGATTATAGTAAAGTCTTTTCTGTGAACTATTCCCAAGATTGTTCCCTACAATTACCCTTTTGCTAGACTACAGTGCTTTCAGTCTTCTACACAAAAAAGGCAAGATTTACTTTACAATCGATACCTGCCTGAGTAATAGATCATAGATACTTCTACTGCATTAAAGTTTGGTTATAAAGACCGTTGATGGGAATACAGCTTGTACATTTGTGATTTTCATGTTGCAATTACAAGTAAAGCTGCTGTTCTTGATACATTCCTTCAAGCAGTGCTTGAAATGAGCATACGGTATTTTCAAGCTCTGGGACTTGCTGTTTTACACTCCACTGACACCTTTCTTTTTGTATTTGTTACTCTTCATGGCCAGCAGGTTGGCACAATAGCAGCAGATGCTTTTATGAAGAAATAAATCTGTCTTTAATCCTTGTTACATGTTCTGCTTGCTGAGCTTGTTGAGATTTTGAAATTCAAGAGAGACATGCTTGTTTATTTCCTCGCTATCACTTATTTTTCAGCAGATTCAGTGCTGCACAATTCAGCCCAATAATTTTTATTTTATATGCTGGTATAGTAATGTTTAGATGATGGTGCGTGATTGGTAAAGAATAGCTTAGAGCTGCGGGATTAATTTAATCATCAGCATCATTTCCATCATTGCATTTTGCAATGTGAAACTTGGAAACTGGAAACTTGATCTTTGTTAATGCTCCTTTTAGATCTGCTTTTTGACAGTCTGTTGTGGGGAAGATTCATTGTCAGAGTGAGCGGTAACTGCTGCAGAGTATTTGTAGGAAGTGTTAGTAATTTTGAACACTTCATCTGTAGCAGAATATTGAAGTAGTTGTCTGCCTAGGGTTTGCATTCCACTTTTTAATGGATTTTCTATCTGCAAGCACTTGTGAATACATCATCCTACTTCAGAGAGTGAAAATTGAGATGCACGAGATCTTTATTGTTTATTTCCCAAAGTTATTCAGCAGGCCTGACTGATCTGAGAGGGAGAACGAATATACCAAGATTTAATTTGCATTCCCTTAAGTAAAGCATGCTTTGCATTTTTCTTGCAACTTGAAGAACCTGTTTTCAGTCTTTCACTGGGAAAGAGATGAGAATGATGCAATCTCTGTATCTGCTTACATTCATCTGCCAGTATCGAAAGCGCCTTTCACTATGAATATTGACTGATGATTCCAAGAAGGAACTACGTTTTTTAGTTGGATTTAAAACAAATCTGTTCAGATTTGCATGAAGCTTGCATGAATCTTGGAGACACAGGCTCTTAGTAGCTATATAGTTAGGTCTACCTCCTTTGCTGAAGTAGAGGCACTTGAGTGAGCTTTAAACTCTTGGAAAGACTCTTCAGGCCATCCCTTGTGCTGCTGCAATTAGTTTCAAATTAGTTTTGTTCCCACCGCAGCACACTGCAGGGATGATTGCTATGTAAGCATCTCCCATTTTCTTCTCTATTTCTCATCATAACACAGTTCTTGAGCTTTTCTCTGAAATACTATCATCTGCCTGAGCTGGGTTACTCTGTGCTTCCCCTCTGCCCTAGCTCCATCCAGCCCTGCTGCTTTCTTACGGGTGCAGCAGAAGATGCTGAATAATGAAACACTGCTCTATTTTACCTTCTTAATCCCTGAACAGTCATGTGGATAGATTTATTTCTCCTTGATATCAACAGAAAGGCTTCTAAAATTAGGTGGATCAAGCTTGGGGATAATCCCTTCTTTGGCAGCTGCAGTGGCTGGCTCTAAGGGAAATAAGAATGTCAAGCAGTTTATTACTTTTGTTCCAAGTACTTCTTTCCTTACTATATGACTTCTCTCCATTGTTTAAGCTCCATCCCTGTGCCCACATCATAAAGGACTAAATGCTGTAGAACAATGTTGTGTGAACCTTAAATGACAGAGATGATCACTTGCTTTATTAGACAAAATGTCCTAAATTTGAAATGTTTGTGTGAGAAATGAGCTCGGCCTTGGGCCCCAGACCTCTTTTCTTGTCATCATTGGAAAAGCTGGAGCAAATTTCAATTTTGTTTTTATTACTTTTGGGTAAATTATTAACAGCTGTAGTGAGCAGGGGCCATTCACCTAAACAGCTCTGCAAACCAAGGCTTAAAGGCAGTGTGGTTTTTAATCAGCCAGGGAGATAGCTGCAGAGGGGGCCGAAATACCATTTTTCAATCTTGCCTGTTTTATTTGTAACTTTATAGCTGCAATCATTACAATAATCTGAAGAATTAGCCAGTCGATCTGTTCAAAGTGCACTGAATAGGATGTAAAATATTTATAGGTGCTCCCTAGTCATTCCAAGTATTGCTTACATATCAGTTGAAAAGTAACAGGATATTCTCAGTTTCAGTGTGAAGTGACACAGTTCTACCCCAGCCATGTCATAGGTATAGAGTAGCTTAGATACTGTCTATGCTGAAATAGGTATATAGATATTAATAAGGCTCATCTTCACATTGAAATATCGTAAGTATACACATAAAAACATGTATACTCTGAAAGCCAGAGAGAAACTTTTGACGGGCTTGTAGAGACAGGACAATGGGGAATGGCTTTAACCTGACACAGGGGAGACTGAGATGAGCTCTTAGGCAGAAGTTCTTCCCTGTGAGGGTGCTGAGGCGCTGGCACAGGGTGCCCAGAGAAGCTGTGGCTGCCCCATCCCTGGCAGTGTTCAAAGCCAGGTTGGACAGGGCTTGGAGCAACCTGGAGTAGTGGAAGGTGTTCCTGCCCATGGCAAGGGGTTGGAATTGGATGAGCTTTAAGGTCCCTTCCAACCCAAACCATTCTATGGTTCTGTAATGCTGTGACTGCAGCTAACCAGTCCATACTATTAGCACTTCAACCCAAAGCACACTGAATGCTTAATCTCCACGTAAAAGCTCAGTTTTGCTTTAACCTTTAAGAAATTAAATATTTTATTGGAATGTTTCCCACTGTAATAGTCTCATATTTTACTGTGTGGTTAGATCCTTCACTGAAGTTTTCAACCAACAAGTCATTAATTATATATGAGGTCGGCCAGCAGAGCCTCCTAGCCAATTCCAGATGGTTTCTTTCACACCTAACTGTGTGCATTTTTGCTATTCACAGGACTACAAAGATTTTGTGAAGATATAGAAATGATGATTGGATTTAAGCCAAGTAAATTCTGGAGAGTCTGTTGGGCATTTGTGACCCCAACTATTTTAACAGTAAGTAAAAGGTTTATTTAATGTCTTCTCCAAAGAGCTTTGTTGTTTATTCCTCTTTCCTATGGCTTCTTAAGGGTAGCAATTACATCTTGGGTGCAGATACCTAGCCGTACATGTATGTGTGTGCACACTTCTTGCATGTGTGTGTAGTAAATGAGACAGAGCAGAACTGATGGTGGTTTTGATGGAGAGGAGTGGTAAGTATCCTCATGCTGCTATGGCAGCCTTTCCTCATGTGTGCAAAGTGTTAGTGTGGTGTACCATTGCACATCAGCGATGGCCATTGAATGCATGTGTGTGCGTGTAACATGTATGTATGGATGTATACACGTAGCACGGAAATGGAAGTGACAGGATCTCTGTTCTGTTCTCAGGTTAAGCTAGAGAAAAAGCACGTTATTGAGTCCTAAACTGATCTGGGAGGCATCCTTTGGGAAGGCTTATGTGGAAATCTGAGTGACAAAGTTTTAGCTACAAAGCTGAGATATTTTTGCAAAGGTCAATGCAGTTACATTCCAAATACAAATAGAAATCCCCTAGTTCCTCTAAAAAAAAAAAGAAAGAAAAAGAGGAGAAAAGGCTTGTTCGGCCTGGAGAAGAGAAGGGTCTGGGGAGACCTCAGAGAAGCTTCCAGTGCCTAAAGGGGCTGACAAGAAATCTGAAGAGAGGCTTATAAATCATATAACAGTTTGGGCTGGACCTTCAGGGGTCATCTAGTCCAATCACCCTGCAATGAGCAGACATCTTCAACTAGATTAGAAACACATCCAACCTGCCCTTGAATGTCTCCAGCTATGGCGCATCCACCACCTCTCTGGGTAACCTGTGACAGTGTTTTGCTGCCCTCATTGTAAAGAATTTTTATCTCTCGTCCAGCCTGAATGATTTTAAACCAATCACCCTTTGTCCTGTTGCAACAGGCCCTGTAAAAAGTCTCTCCCCATCCTTCTTATAGGCCCTTTTTAAGAACTGAAGGGCTGCAGTAAGACCTCCCAGAGACTTCTCCAGGCTGAACAAGCCCAGCTTTCTCGCCTGTCTCCATAGTAGAGGTACTTCAGCATCTTTGTGGCCTCCTCTGGACACTCTCCATCAAGTCATTGTCTTTGCTGCATTGAGGACTCCAGAGCTGGTCAAAGGACTCTTTAAAAGGGCCTGTAGGGACAGGACAAGGGGGAATGGCTTTAATTTGCCAGAGGGGAGATTGAGCTGAGCTCTTAAGTTCTTCCCTGTGAGGGTGGTGAAGTGCTGGCACAGGTTGCTCATAGAAGCTGTGGCTGCCCTACCCCTGGCAGTGTTCAAGGCCAGGTTGGACGGGGCTTGGAGTAACCTGGTCTAGTGGAAAGTGTCCCTGCCCGTGGCAGGGAATTGGAACTGGGTGAGCTTTAAGGTCCCTTCCAACCCAAGGCAGCTCGTGCATCTATTACAACTGCTATTTCCAATTCGTGCCGGGAGGTGGCGCTGTAGGACAGCGGCTGCCAGCGCTCCGAGGGGTGGGGGGGGCTGCATCGATCTGCCCGGGCCCTAGAGTGGGAAATCCCGGGTTTAGGCTTAAAAGCAGATTTTATTCTGTTTATTTGCGTGGTTTTCTTTTTCTTTTCTTTCTATTTGAACCCCAAACGCTGACGTGATGATGTAGACCGAGTTCAGATCTCCTACTTAACCAAAGAGGTGGTGCATGCTCCATCTTACTATTTTATGCTTGTTTTTTTCCAGTCCAAGCATCAAAGTATAACTGTATCTGCCAATACTGTCTAGCTCTCTAGCACCATGTTAACCTCAATTCAGACACAGTCTATAATTATATATCAGTTCTGGGCACAAGAATGGAATCATTCTTTAATCCGTTTCAAAAGCCTTCGGCTTGATAAGTCTCTGAGCTGTCTTTCACCAATATTTGATGTTTAAGAGCGCGGACTTCAGCTTGAAAGCCCCCATGGATGGACCCCAGGAGCAGCAAGATTAAAGAATGGTTTGGGTTGAAAGAAACTTTAAAACTCATCCAGTTCCAACCCAATGCCATGGGCAGGGACACCTTCCAATAGACCAGGTTGCTCCAAGCCTCATCCAACCTGGCCTTGAACACTGCTGGGGATGGGGCAGCCACAGCTTCTCTGGGCAACCTGTGCCTCAGCCACAGCACATCACAGGGAAGAACTGCCTATGATCTCATCTCAGTCTCCCCTGTGTCAGTATACAGCCATTCCCCCTTGTCTTGTCCCTACAGGCCCTTGCCCAAAGCCCCTCTCCAGGTTTCTTGTCATTCCCTTTAGGCACTGGAAGCTGCTCCAAGGTATTCCCACAGTCTTCTTTTCTCCAGATGGAATAACCCGAACTCTTAAGTATTTGTGTAGGATTTTAAAACTTCATCATTTCACAGCAGCACTAAATAGTTCCTACAAGTGTTCACAGATGGTTAGGTACAAGAAGAAAAAGTTATAGTTTCAAAATACCTGTATTTTCAGAAATCCTGGGAAGCGTGGTGTTGGCTGAGTGGTGTGAGGAAGCAAAGCCGTGATGCTCTACTCCTCCGGTGTCACTTCTTCTAGAGAAGTTGTGCTTTGACTAACTTATTGGCATTATTAATTCAGGAAAGAAGGATTTTTTTATCTCTGAAAACTGGTGAATGTTTAGTTCCTTCAGACAGGGATTTATGTATGAAAGGACTAGTGAGTTTTGGTGAGCTGAGCAAAATCCTGAGTTACAAGGAAGACATTCTCTATGATGAGAAAAATTTCCCCGATGGGCAGAATGAAGATGGACTTTCCCACATAGTTTTTCTTTACCAGTTATCCTTACTGAAGTGTAGTTTTGCTGTGCATGAAAACCAGGTGGATCTATCTTACCTAGGTAGTGGCAACTGGTGTTTGATGTGGCAATATATAGGTGGAGTTTGCAAATCCCTTTGTGAATGTTTGACAACGTAGCACAGCTTAATATATATTTATTATGATAAGGGAATGTCTATTCTTGTTGTGAGGGCAGTGTTAAAACTGAAGTCATGTACACATGGGTTTTATAATCTGCTTTGCTTCCAGTGGCTGCTTTCAAGATGCTACTGTTAGACTTCAAAGGGGAATTGTAAGGCTTTTCTGCAAATTGCTTGGTTCCTTTCCCAACCAGACTTGCCTACTTACCTACTGCCGATAATCACAACTAGGGAATAGGATATTATGTTGTCTCTTAAGGAAAGCAAAATTGGAAAACAAATGAGGTCACTAGCATTCCTGTTCTTCCTTTCAAAGGTACTATTTAGTGAATTTATGGTGAGAAATAAACTGATGCTGATCAGTTGTGACTCAACTTTCATGCAGTGGTAACAGAAAAAGCCAAGCCATATATTCTTTTCTGGTTTTGTGTCTGTATAGCTAATATTTGATAAATTTGGGTAGTCTAATATTAGACTTTCGATTACTCCATGTAAAACTGATCATTTTGATATGCGCTTTTACCTAGTTATACTGCTATAAATCTTCTGTGTGCAATTATTGTGAGCACAGGCATTTCCCCAAAGTTACTGAATTATGCACCAATGTAAGCAGATGTATTGCTGTTCATACAGTAAGTGAAACAGAGTAACTTAGCATAATGACATTAGGTAAAACTGCCAATAGACCATGTAATAAAGCATGTTACTCCTCTTCACCATCCCTCTGGGAGAGGGGGAGAAGGAAAGGGAGGCAGTGAGTGAGGGCTGCATGGTTTTCTGAGTTACGGCTGGGGTTAACCATGATACCAGCTTTCTAATATAAATTCTTCCAGCATAAATACAGTTATTTTTGTGGGATTTTACAAGATTTCTGTGAAACTCCTTAGATTCAGACTCTGGCCTGTTTAGTACATCTTAAGGCAGTGCCCCACTGCAGATGGATGTACTTTTATTCCATACATACCAGCCCGGTGTGTGGATACCCACAGTTTGTTACATAGCCAGCTTGTTTTGCTTAATCAAACATATTTGTTTTCCTTCCTTGTTTCCAGTTTATTCTTTGCTTCAGTTTTTACCAATGGGAACCAATGACTTACGGAGCTTACCATTATCCGGGCTGGTCCATGGTGCTTGGATGGCTGATGCTGGCCTGCTCAGTTATCTGGATCCCAGTTATGTTTGTGATAAAAATGCATCTAGCCCCAGGCAAATTTATTGAGGTAATTCTTCTGTCTTTTTGCTGCTTAAAAATACGGTTGCAGGAGACTGTCTATAGTTTATTTTACATTACTTTTTTTTTGTTTTGGATATTGAATGTCTAATAATATTTAGATTACTTTCTCATAAGCTAGTTATTGTGTTGCAAAGAGATGCTTGGTAGATTTAAAATGCAGACATTCTATTCCCTGTTCCTAAATTGTTAAGTGATTGCTTTTATGGGAACTAGGAGTTACAGAGCCCTGGTATGATATTATTGAGAGAAAGCTGTTCAAGCTTTGCTGGTCTGTTTGCAAAAGCAGCCTGTAGACGTAGGAAGCATCAACTGCTGGTGCATATCGTGTCGCAGCAAGCCTGGCAGTCAGGGCAGGGTGATATCAATCTGGAGTTGCCTGTTTGCAAGGTGCGAGGTGGCCGGGTACCAGAATCATGCAGGATGCACTGCAGGAGTCTGTGCCATTTGATGAAATTCAGGAATAAGATGTATTGGAAAGACCTCATGCTCTACAACTCAGATGACACATTTTAGAACTTTGCTGGCAATCCTTTTCCCCCCTGCTTCTTCATCTTTTTATTTTTCTTGAATAAGCTGATCCTCTCTTGCACCTTGGCTTAAAAAGAATTCCAGGTAGCACTTTATTTTTACGCTGCTTGTGTTTATTTTGCAAATTAGATTCTTGTTGCTTCCCCCATTGCTCCAGAAGCGTGGCAGCCCCTTTCTGCTCCCTGTTTCTGTTCTCTGGTCCTGCCTGTCATCCTGCTCCTGTCCCCTCTGCTCCCCAGCTGGACCCATCCCACTGCTTCTTCAGCTCTTTGCAGGCAATGCCTTTTTCATGTCAGCATTTCCACCCTCTGTCGCTTTCACCTTGTCTTTGGAAGAAGTTCCATGATCTTATTTTTGGCCTTTGAGGCTTTCTTAGATCTGCTCTCTCATTGCTGCTTGCTGCTTGTGCTGCTCCCTCCTCGGGATGAGGAAGAGACACTCGCCTCCCCTTTTCCATAGCTGCTTTTGCAGTTCAGCTCTCCTGCAAAACCCATCGGGGCTGTTACATGCCTCAAAGATGAAAAGGAGAGAAAATGTACTAAAATAGAGTAATCTTTTTGGTCTCTCAATATGTCACACTACACATGCCTAAGGGAAAAGAGCATGCCTTTCTGTTTCACGTAGAGCAAGGGAATTTAATATTAAGTGGTGGGACACACCATCTGAGTACACGGCTGGCACTAGGCAATGAGGCCACTTGTCTAAAGAGCCATTCAGTCCTTGTGTGGAGCATATTGGAGTGCACAGGTCAGGAGACAACTGCTCCTGCTGGGAGCGAGCTAATGAGGAATTAGACTTGCTTGTTCGTCATCTCATGGGTTTCTCTCATTGTGACAAATTGCTCTGCTTCAAATCTTCTAACTTACATGTGTAGTGCTGGAGCAAAAATAGGGCGATCACCTAACTGCCCCTCTACTACTGCAAGAAAAGAAATATCAAAAAGTAGGATCTATTTAGAAGGGGCTTTAGCTGAAGCTATTTCAGTTGCAGTTTGGTATTTCCTGAATACCAAGTCTGCTGCATAAAATTATTATGGTTGATTTGGGAGGCAAGAGTTGCAAACTGGTAATTAAGCAGAGATTAAAATAACCAATATAGAGGCCTGATTCACTTTATTAGGTAATAAACATATAATTATTCCCTTTAAAGTCATCAGAAATATGTTTTCTTTCCTTTTTATCTGTAAACGTGCCAATCAAATTATATATTCAATAAGGAAATCAGTGGAAAGATGAGAAGATTTTTGTTGTTTGCCAGGTTAACGTTCTCCTCTTTCTTTTTTTTCCCGCTGATAGCAATGAAACATTTTGCCATCTCAAAATTAAAATCCTTGTTCATTCATAGCAGTGTACTTCTTTTTGGTCATTTGTGTACCTTTGGGAAATATGCAAACCAGAAATCCAATTATTTTAATGCCGTTACCCACTGCTTAAGACCATTGGGCTAAGTAATTGTGCACATGTCCTTCAGTAAGTGAGCCTTGCGATCTGCAGCAGTGGTTCTGATCTCCCTTCATATGGTGCAGGGGAGAATGTGTAATTAAAGTCTGGGCACTTGATCCTCTATTAATCTTGCAAACTTTGTGCAAAACAAACACTGAGCAGTGGAGCATCGCAGGGCCATCATCCATAATCTTAAATGAGCCTGTCCTCGTTCCTTCTGTGTCGTGATTCTTCTCAGTAGCTTCAAATGAGACTTTCTTTTCTCTCCCCCACATTGCAGCGACTCAAGTTGGTGTGTTCTCCACAGCCTGACTGGGGTCCGTTTTTGGCCAAGCATCGTGGTGAACGTTACATGAATATGATTGATCCACTGGGAACCTCTTCCCTGGGACTTAAACTGCCAGTGAAGGATATAGAACTGGGGACCCAATGCTAATAGTTATTTACATGGGTGGCAATAACATTGTCAGCCTTCTCCGATGCTTTTTTTCCATTTTCTTTCCCCACCGTTTCTTCTCTTGTTTTCTTAAGTGATTCCTTAGGAAAGTAGGACTTATTGTTGCATGCTATAGAGAAGACCTAGGTAGACCACTTCCAGGTGTAGGTGATGCCCATGATGTGTTCTGTACCTGATGAAATACCAAAAGCATGTTGTGCATCAGTTGATATACCAGGTTTTGTCAGGAAACACATGGAGGAATAAACACAACAGAAAAAATGTATTGAAGAAATTATGTACAGAATTTTACTCATTTCACACAAGCATCCTTGTAACAGCTATGATAGGACTGGGATCTTCTTAGCAGTGTAATCAAAGAGAAGTTCAGCCCTGAGATGGGATGGAAGTGAGCAAAGAAGGGTTGTCCTGTAGTCCTGGGACAAATTCAGCAGAAAGCTTCCTCAGTAAGCATGGTTACTTTTCCTACAGTAACAGCAGGCCTTGACTGGTCATGTCTGTGTGCTTCTTGCATGATATATATGAACTTTGAGGACTTGTTATTTTAAGCAAGTGGAGACCCTCGAAGTGGCTCACCAGGAAGCAATATGTGGGATCAGGGCAGAAATACTATAATCCATCTGATCTTTTCAAGTAGAAAAGTGAAAGCAAAATTTCAAGAACTAATGATTTGAGACTGGGACTAAACTGCATTTGAGTGTAGAACTGGTTTGGAAATGGTACCAGACTGAGGTGTATGTATGGGCATCACTGTTTAAAGAACTGTTGTATGCTTTTTCTGATAATTTGATACCTGTCATTTCAGTTTAAAATGCCTCAGTTATATAAAGAGTTAGAAACCTTGCTCCACACTAACAGCAACCGTGGTTTTACTCACTTCACTCCTCTGAAGGTAGTTTCCCTGTTTCTCTGCTTTTGTTTACAGTATCTCCTCAAGAAGCCATCATATAATTTGTGCCTAACTTTGTATTCTTACCGTGGTAAGTGTAGTTTAGTTACCACCTGACAACAGCTATTAGAAGTTAGATGTGCTGTTCGACTTTGTGACTCCCCATTCATTCTCCTCTAAACCTCTTTGCATAAACTTTAGATGATGTATTCTTCTCTTTCAACCAATGGAGAAATAGCAGAAACCCCACTTGCCTATATATTATATGTATAACATGTAAATTCTTCAAAGAGGTAGTCTCCGAAACATACATAGGGGTTGGTTTTGGGTTTTTGAAGGTTGTTGGGTTTGTTTGTTTTTGTGGGGTTTCTTTTGTTTGCATTTTAAACATTCTCATTAAATAACCCCCTCTAAACCCCACAACAATTAACCACTGCAGTCATCCATACAGGTGCAGCACTAGATATCCAAAACAGGAGGGCAGAGGGGAGAGGACAACTTAGTAAACGGTTGTTGTAACACTGCAGAGCAATAGGACATTCTGAAACATTACATTTTAGAAATCACATATAAATGGTGATATGAATGCTAGACTTAAATAATTATGTTACCTATTGGGCAGAGTAAAAATAGAGCTTTTTAAAAGTACATTGATTTACCTGAACAGAACATTAGCCCAGTTTACCTTCAGTGCACTAGAATGAGGGAGAAAAATATATCTTCGATAATTGACAAACCTTATAACCTTTAACTATCTTGTTATATCCTATACATACATATATGATATTTTTTAACAGTGATCAGTGTTCATGTAGTGTGTACTAGTGATGTTTTATGTCTATATAAATATCAGTGTAGAGATGGTGAGCTTAGAGTAGCTTAGCTGTTTTCCCTCCCCACACACACCACTGTAGTAGCCAGTAAATGTTCTTTCAGGGGACTGTTTCTATACCCTTCTTTTGTTTGTCTGTCTTCATATTACAGGGTCTCAGGTAAATCTTTGGTTCATGTGTGTCCATAGATCAGTAGATGTGTTGTTTCATCCTGTTGAAGAAAACAAAACCTAAACCTTAAAGTTACACTTCCACAAATTATTAACTTCTTTTCTCTCTCTCTCTGTGTGCATATATATATGTATATTAAATATATTAATCATTTTGCTGAACTTCCTTTTTCATGGGGCAATCAGTGTTGCCAGTTCTAGGCACTGCTGGAGACCTTTAATCCTCACGCAGGACAAGCGAAGCAAGGGCAGAGTTTGCAACATCTTGTTCTGGCCCTGAATCTCCACTCCATGGGCTCTGTTGGTCCCTGTCTCACATGGCAGAAAGAGTGGACCCTTCTGTGAGCTTCTCTGCCTTAATTCTGCTTTGCCTGCTATTTTAATGAGGGGCTTGTTATTGTTAATCCTGGCTTTTATTTTCCTAGCAGAGGCAGGTATGAGAAGCCATGCTCTGTTTGGTGTAGAAGGTCCATAAAGGTGAGCTGGGAATTTGGCTCCCATGTCTACACAGATCTGAGGGGCCCTCTCTGGTTGAAGAAAGTGACCTAAGTCAGCATCTTCAGTGAGAATTCGGTATTTTTTGTCAGGATAAGTAGCTTTAGGCCTCTCTTTACCGATATTGTCTCGCATCTTGGTTTGATTTTAAGAGTTCAGGCCAGTTTTTCTTCACTACTACTGTGATTGAAAATAAAAAAAAAGTACATAGGTTTGTTACTTGGTTTGGTTTTGGTTTTTTTTGGGTTTTTTTTTGTTAAAAAAAGAAAACACTCTCAAATGGCTTAACAGTTCTGAATCCTTTCACTTACTAATTTGTCTCTGGACGTGCATTGGAACTGGGATTAATTAATTGCAGTAAAATTACCTCAGTGTAAGGATGTCAGTTACTGTCTACCTTGAGCGTAAAAGCGATATCATTTGAAGGAATACTGCTAGGTTATCATACCTTCTATTTGGCTTGGATTACCAAACCAGAATGCACATGGCAAATCAAATTGCTTTCCATGATTTATGTAATTAATCTGCTTGCTTTTAATTTAGATGTTGTTCCTGTGCCTGCTAAGTCATTAGCACAGGATTAGGCTTGATTTTGAAACTCTGAAAACAAGCAATAGTGATTTTGTTCTAGCTGATATTTGTATTCAGCTTTGACCTCCATTCCTAAGCTTGCAAAAGCATTTGGAAAGGAGGGACAAATGCATCAAAAAATCACTGAAGGTATGAAGATTCTGCTCTATGATTAAAGCAGGTTTTTTTCTTACATTAGACTTTTTTTGAGAAGTATTTAGAAGCCAAATCTGAATGTTGAGATTAAAGTAACCAGCACTGTCTTCTTTAAATGAAAAGTAACCTTGAAGTTTGGAACGTACTTCATTTACCATATCCTAGGAAAAGCTTGCATGTACTTCGATAATTTTCTAAAACTAAATTTTAGTAACTAATTAAATACCAGTAAAGGTAAAAAAAGAAAAAAAAAAAAAGAGGAAAAAGCCATATTAGTAAAAAAATGTGATGTACGTACCTGCAGATTTATCTTATGAGTAAAAAATGTTCAAATTTGGTGAAATTATGTTGCATATTTTTTCTTTGAAATGAAATTGAATTTCTGGATAAGCTGAGATATGCATTATTGTATGCATTAAAGATTATATCTAACGCAAATGCTTGCCATCTTCAAATTATTTGGGGTCTTCCTAGTGTTTTTAATATGCAATGTTCACAACCTGTGTTTCAGCTAGATGTGGCAGCACTTTGTTTCCAAAAAGAAGGGTTTAACAAAATGACCTTTAATTGAGAAAGACTTAGATTGTCTTTATACGATGTTTCAATTGGGTCAAAGTAGTCTTTTGCTTAGGTTCTGCTTCACTGACCGCATTAGATGTGCCTCAGCACTGAAGATCATTGCTTTTGATACACTGCATGGTCTTCTCTTACCATAAAATGCCAATTCCTGGTTTACTTTAAATATATTTGGCCTTTTTAATATATGTACAGTTGTATGGATAATATGTTTTCTTGTTGACTGTGTTAAAAGCCATTGCTTGTTTCTGGAAGACATTGGTTTGCTATTGGTTTCTTATTCTGCAGGTCCACTTCTTGCAATCAGAGGCAGACTTTTGTAGGGACTGTGGCTTTGCAGAGGTTTAGCAAGCAGCATCCCAGAAAGCTTCTCAGCTTCTCTCTGCTTTGCTAAGTAATGCTGTTGTGAGAGATATTTGTTTCTTCCTTTGTAGTTAGATGGTATCCACTGTAAAGTGGTCAGAGCTTGATATTCCTGAGGGACTCAGGTTGGCAACTCAAGGGGGGGAGGGTAGGGGTATTGTGGGGTTATGCCTTTGTTACCCTCAGGCAGCCTATAGCCAAAGAGAGAAGGTTTTCCTGATGGGTTTAACATGGTGTGAGAACTGGGCTGGACCTTATTGCTTACAGTGTTATTATTTGTCCATAATGTTTAAATACATCTTCAGGTAACCATTTGCCTTATAGCTATCTTCCATTGTTAAGGAAAACTATTGATCGACTAAAACCTGCTGTTATCTGTCATTTATATTATGTAGAATTACCTTGTAAGGTAGATGCTTAGCTGGTATAAACTGTCACAGCTTTGTTTGGGGTTGTGACAGTTCACACCAGCTGAGAATTTGCGCCCTGTGTCCTATGGCACTTTATTACGGACCCATCACTGATGGGTTAAATCTTAATTACTTGCGTAATGTCATATATAAATATATATATATATATATTTACAGGCATTCTATGGGGTACTGCTGCCTATGGATAAAGATTTGTACCCTAACCAGGTCATTATAATTTTTTTCATTAGCTATATGTGGAGGAGATACATTATGTTACAAAGGATGCATCATATATATATCATGTAGTGCATATTATAATGCTGTATGTTCTTAATTTCAGAAATCATTATTCTTGAGGCCCTACCTCAAATTTTGTATTTATGTGTACAAATGCAATTTATTGTATTATATATATGCCTATTATATTTGAATGTGATTAAATGAAAATTATTCGATAATGTACGGGCTCTAAAGACTCTAAATAAACGTCTAGTGTTTAAAACAGATAATACATTGGCATTTTCCTGGTGAATGAACTGTCTCTTTTTCTGCCGTCTCCTTCCCCACCCACTACACACCACGAACATCGTTCTTACTTAACACACAGCCTTAAGGTATCTGCAGAATTGATCCATTTGATTGTTAGAAACCCTGAGCAGCAACTGGCAACAGCCCTCTTGGGGAATGGAGATGTTGCACAGCTGCAGAAGTGAGTATCTATTAAATGGTTGGATTCTTAACTATTTGAGTGCTCAGTAGCTTGTGGAATAATTGATTATAAAGGGGCAAACAGGATTTCTTTAAATCCTTCTTATACTACCAAATCAATATCACAAAGGTTGCTAAAAGCAAGAGGTTCGTATCTGCTGTAGGTGCAAACGAGAGGTATAAGGGAAGAGCAAGCGAAGGAAGAAAGTATAAGGATACCTGGTGTTCTTGTATCTTGTTCAGAGCTGAATTCCTGTGGTGTGGTGAGGGCAACGTGCCACAATGCCAATAGGGAAGCAGGTTCTTCCCTTCCCAGCAGTCTGCTGTGGAATTGGTACTCATCCTACCTGCTTCACTGTTGGCAGAGATGAGGTTTTGTCAGGCTTTTCCCAGATACCGGAAAGTAAAGTGTCTGATCACAATGTGGCATCAAATGTGGCAACACAAGAGATATGAGCATGGTGCCAAGACCATGACAGTAATTCCAGTAGAGGGTCTAATCCTGAAGACAGCTCAATAGTGATGCAGCAGGACTTTTTTTCAGTTCTGGTAATCAGTTCTCCCCCTCTCCCCCCCAAAAAAGAACAAAGCGGTTTGCTCTGTCTGTAAACGTGTGTTTCTGAGAGGTGTATATGCAGAGGATGGAAGCAGCAGGACCTCATGATTGAAGACTACAGTACTTCTTTGCACACATAAGGCAGATTTCATCTCGGGCAAGTCTGAATTTACCAGCAAGCATTCCTGAGAGGCAGGTCAGTGTCATTAGTCCCTTTTTCAGGAGGAAAAACAGAAGCATATAGAATTTCAGATCTCCAGAGTCTACCAGTGTGAGTCCATGATACAATACATTGATTTGGCACCATTAAGCACTACTGCTTTAAATCTTAAAAACTCACAGGAGCATATGAAAACTCCATGTCTTTTTTACTGGGTTGCATGCATTCAACCAAGCCACACTTTAAATCAATGTATGTCACTTAACTGGCTAGGAGATAGGCACATCTTCTGTTGCATATGTGTGTAGTGTGACATAATTTTACTGCCCCATCCCTGGCAGTGTTCAAGGCCTGCTTGGATGGGACTTGGAGCAGCCTGGTCTAGTGGAAGGTGTCCCTGCCCATGGCAGGGTGTTGAAACTTGATTAGCATTAAGGTCCCTTCCAACCCAACCATTCAATCCTTTTATGATTCTTTCAGGTACTGAAATTCCTATGGTTGGAATGTAGACTCTGAAGGGCATGTCTTATACCAACCTAACAGATTAATTGGTTGTAAAGTTGAATTTAGACTTTACAGTCTTCAAACGTAAGCTAAGTGTGTGTTGGGGAACTAAAAGAAAAGGCAGTAGGTATTGCTCCATGGCTGAGTACAGAAATAGTCAAATTATTTCTCTTGGTAAGGCCTCATTCTAATGCATTTGTTAGTTATTTATGTAATTATAAACATGATGTGGATACTTTCAGCATTTTGGACGTATTATATAGCCCTTTATAACTATTTATCAGTTGATAAATATGGCATATTTTATTCTCACCCCTTTTACATCTACTCTTTTTCTTTGTATTTAGCTTAAGCAGTGACACAACAAGAGGGAATGGCTTTAACCTGGCAGAGAGGAGACTGAGATGAGATCTTAGGCAGAAGCTCTTCCCTGTGAGGGTGCTGAGGTGCTGGCACAGGTTGCCCAGAGAAACTGTGGCTGCTCCATCCATGGCTGTGCACAATGCAAGGTTGAGCGGGGCCTGGAGCAATCTGGTCTAGTGAAGTGTCCCTGCCTGTGGCAGGGGGTTGGAACTGGATGAGCTTTAAGGTCACTTCCAACCCAAGACGTTCTCTGATTGTATGATACGTGCTGCTGTTAATTCTTGCTCTTTACTGGCTGCAGAATAAACTTTGCCTATGTAGGCTGGGAGTACCCCTTTGGAGACAGGCTTCTGTGGAATGCAAGCCTTATTTGTGAATTGAAGAGTTATTTTACCCCATGAGCTACGATGTTTTTTTTCCCTCTTCTTTCAGCATTTGTTGTTCAGCTGGCAACTGAGTCCTCGTGTTCAGCTGTGCTGTGAGTAGTAGTGCTTTTAATTGCCTTTTATCCAAGGCAGACACCCAACCTTAAAACCACTTTGAGAAATACTAGGCCTAAGCAAAAATACTTTATCAAACTACAAAATGCCACAAGCTTTGTGGCTGACAGGGCTAACAGTTTAACACCACGCAGCTAGCAACATCACAATAATTTAGGTCAAAATAAGGAAGCATTCAATGTCCAACTGAGAGTGCAAGAACAGCCTTTCACAGGAATATTAACCTAAGCTGATATCTGGCTTGCTTGCCAGGAGTAATGCAAAAGTGCCATATTTTCTTTTAATTGCTGTGAATGTTCAGGAACACAGTATTATTTCTTATCTGAATGTCAGGTCTTTCGACTATTTATACTTTCAACAAGATCATATCAGACTATCAGATATTTTGGTGATAGAGGAAGATAAATCGCTGCCATTAGAGGAGGTCTAAGAATAGCGTTGGCTGGGAGAATGATTTTTTGCTTCCGATCCATTTGTCCTCTGCTTTTCCACAGTGAGAGGTTGAAACTGCTTTTATGATGACAATTGCTGTCCCAGTGGGTGATCATTTGGGTACTGAGCTGCACTGTGGGAAGACCCCCATCTGTGAGACCCGCTTCAGTTGGAGCACTTACTATTCGGATGCTTATCTTATTTTGGCAACACCTGTGGGCCCTTGGGACTGATCAACAGAAGAACAAAGAACAATTCAGGCATTCTTCATCCGTGAGGTTGCTCATGATGTGTTTGAAGCTGTGCTTTAAACCCTATCACTCGGTGGATTTCCATATTCTGTCTCAGAACTTGTTTATTCACACTGGGCATGAATTATTACTAAGGCTAAATAGTTAATAAGGGTTGATTCTTACTATTCCCACGCGGTGACCGAGGAGGAAGGGGCGGCACAAGTGCACCGCCCGGAGCCGCGGGGCATTTCATCTCTCGTGGGAAACAAACCTCCTGGGGAGCAGTGAAGGCTTTGGGGGGATGGAAGAGATCCCGGCGGCGGTTCACCCCCTTTCCTCTGCCTACCCGAGGCCATGGCCGTGCGGCGGCGCTGGCGAGGCCTGGGGGGGGCCCCGCGCGTCACGGCGGGGGGCGGG
>JASSUY010012866.1:0-10135 GCA_032466535.1 Forpus xanthops | reverse complement strand
GAAAAATGGCTGCTGCTCCTGAACCCATGACATGTTCTAAATTATATTTTTTCTTGCCTACTTTTGATTTTTCAGTCCCACTGCAACCAATCACAGTGATTGCTATGTATACTGATATAAGAGCTTTGTTAAAACCCTACTCAAAATGTGTCCTATTTAAAAATCTGGCCACTAGATAGGCTATCTACACAAAAATGTATTAACAAAGTTGTTAAGTGGGACATAGAGGTACACATAATAAGTGAAACATTTATTCAGCACAAAATGGCCCGGTGCCGCATGATAGGTGTGGAAGGTAAGTATCCAGATCAAGGTACAAGAATAACTTAGGAAGTAGATTATTGTTTAAAAAGTAATCAAAAAAAAAAAGTAAGAATTCTGTTATTAGAGTCCTCACAGTGTTGTGCATTGCCACTGGAACACCTCTGTTCATGCTTTGTCATGACACACATATTAAGAATTTTCTTTGTAGGCAACAAACTTGTCTGAGTCTTTGTCACTGAATTTACCAGTCTAGTAATTCTGGTCAGACTTAATCTGATTCTCCTAAAAGGAAAGTAGGAATTTAGAATGAAAAAAGCTTTTTCCTCCCTTGCCCATTTCTTTCTTGGAAACTTTGAGAAAATATTTGTGAGACAGACATTTTGTTAAAAACCTGAATGTTAGAACAGATGTTAACCTGAATTCTATTAAATGTGGTTTCAATGAGGAATAAAGGAATACTCATACTTATTACTCTATATTTTATAATGTAATCACAAACTTTTAGATACCTATGCGTTTGTATTGATGAATGCCTGACATCTTCATTAAGGAATTATACAAAATTGTTCTCTTGCCTGCTAAAGGCATTTTCCTCCTATTTGATTTATATTTTCACTATGTAGTGCGGAATGTAGGTCGACACATTATACAAATGGTGACTGCATTTTTCAAACATAACTGAACCATTTAACTGATGCAGTGTGGGAGCAGTGTTCTTGCTTCCAGGATCAGTACTATTCTAAAGCAATTTTATCTCCTAAATATTTCTAAGGCATTATAACATAGACGTCTTATACCACTAGATTATATAATTCTATGTAGTTCCATCACTTCAGAATTGCGGATTTCCTCAATACAAGATAAATCAAAGGTATTTTTAAATTAAAGACATGCAGAGAAAAGAATATAGAAAACCAAGACAAAAAGTGTCAGTTCTTGAAGGTAAGTCCCTGAATAGGCAAACTAGTTTTGAAGTTTTCAATATGAAATAAAAAAATAACATTAAATACTCTGTCACTGACTTGACAATTTCATGGAAATAGTCATAACAAAGAAGCCCATGAGCTGAGCTTTTTTTTGTGAGAAAATAAATAGTTGCATTTCTCTCTCAAACAAAAAATATGTCCCTAATGCATTTTGTTTAGTGTTTCTCAGATGACTGTGCCTATTTGGTCTTTGAGATAAATTGATAGAGATGACACTCTTCTGATAGACTTGTACAACTTGGTGGCTTTTCACTTAACAGACAGTGACAGAGAGCTGTGGGAGATGACAATAATACATTCCTGTTATTTTTAGCTTAAAATGGTACTGTTACCGTCCAAATCCATCATTTGCACTTTAAAGCTGTGTTCTGTAATGATATATGTGTGATAGGACTAATGAAAGAAACAAAATGGTATATATAAATTGAAGAATTTGAGAAAATAGTTTGCATGAGAGGCCATACTAGATGGCTTTAGCATAGCTCATGTATTTGTTGAAGTTAACCAGTGGGAACTTTAAAGCCGTTTTTGGTGGATGAAGGGATAAATATCTGTAGATGACTTCTGAGAATATAGATTCTAAATATCTTGGCAACAGCACCTGTAATTCTAAATAATAGTAGGATTTTCAGTGGCTTTTTTCTCAGTTAATATAGAAAGAAATATTTTTGCTAGCAAATATTCTTTGATGTGGAGACAAATGCCAAATAAATATTAGGAGAGGCTAGATACAGCAGCCCAATGGAGATGAGGCTGCTGCAGCTCATTTTCCAATTTGGAACATAATTTTTAAGACAGCTATTAGCATTGCCATAGAAATTTTTGAGGTCTCTTAGGTCTCCTGGGTCCAAACTGTATCCCACAGCTCTGCATTTATTTGTAGATAAAAGGAGTAAACTGCATAATTTGCATAATATTTTTGAATATTTTTGGAAATTCAGTTTCTCTCCTTTCTGGCCATTAGTAACCAAAAAAGTTACTAATGAGAAATAAGAAGAGAATCTGAGTTTCTGCTCTGATGAGCAACTTGTGGAAAGAATTATAGAGTTGTTTATTTGTATGGTAATATCCATGGCTCTGGTGGGTTTAAAAAAAGAAAATTCATCAAGATTTTCTCTTTTTAAATCAAGTAAAATACAAGGTCAATTAATCTTCTTTCTGTCATTATAACAAGTTCAGTCTTGATTTACTGAAGTGCTCTCTTTTTTTTTTCAGACTGCAGCATGATAAAGGTAAGTATAAACAAACTTTTCGTTTCATCTTGAGTAGTTCTTTAAAAGTTCTGCAATGTTTTCTCTACCTAAGATAAACATGGAATAGTCATAGTGCTTTTTCAGTCAATTATTAGCGCCTTTATTTCACTCATTTAACTTTTAACTTGCTATATGACTAAAGTATTAGATGAATGCGATGATATGAAGTTAAATTTATAATTTAACTATTACTTTTAATTTTAATTAACTATCAAAATAATTTATAATTTAATTTTTAGTTATTTATTGCGTTCCTGCTGAATCTGCTTTGGGTCTTTTTTCTTCTTTTAAGTGTACTAGGCATGCACTCATAGCTTATTTTTATCCTTGTCCACTCCTACCACTCTTACTAAACTTACTTCATAAGGTCCCTGGGAAATTTCAGAATTCAAGCACTTGGTTTGGAACACAAAAATGGTGGGATTTTTAATTTACTATAATTTGTACAAGCAGGTCTGAATCAATCTGATAACAGCGTTATTCTTCTGCTCAGCCAACTGAAGAATTCTGTGGTCAACACTTTAATTGATACCACAAAAAGCAAGACCATATTTAATTTGTTTCTGCCCATATTTCATTTATTTCTTCCCTTCCAGGGCAAATTGCAATTTTCACCCAATGCTTCAAACCTAAATATTTCTTCTACTGCCATCTCACATCAAATTATGAAGCCTATTAAAATAAATGAGACTACTTAAAATTGTACTGCAATTAGTAGGATCTACCGGTGTTATCATAATATAGTGACAAATAACACCACTCTTTGTCTTTACATGACTTAATAAGCAGTCTAGTATTACTGAAAATCCGTTTGGGACACTCAGCGCTGCAGTTTAATTTTTTGTAGATGTTGTGAAGGACCTTTATTGTAAAACAATTGGAAAATTGAGGAGAGGAATTTTTTCTTTGAGCTGCTAGTTGAGGTATCTTAATCAAACTTGATTTATGTTTCAGCATTATAAGTGGAAGTGGAATTTAATGTAAAGAAATCATTGAAGTGTTTCTAAACTGATGATGGTGTATGGATAGATTTTTTTCTAGTAAGAGCTTCCTGAGAATCTATTCCTACCCAGGAGAGGGAATGGAGTGAAAAACGTAATATGCAACTTCAGTGGTAACAGTAGAATTAAAGTTAATATCCTCTTTCAAAACTACTGTATATAGAGTTTAAAAAACAGACAGCACCCATCAGTCAGGTGGCATTGTTGCTTGATAACATTGTAACTAAATACCAGTCTGAAATGCATTTTTACTTGAAATTCCTTGCATCATGAACAGATACCTCAGCAGACTTAAAATTCATCCAGTGAGTTAAAATTCATTTTACACACTTAAAAAATGTATAAATAAATTGCGACATCATAAGATTTTAAGAATTTCGAAATCACATATATTCTTACTAAATCAGTTTTGGTTTAAGATGCCTAAATTAGCTGGAGGGGAAATATTAGTTTTTTTTTTTTTTTTTGGTGTTCTTTTCCATTCACATGATGAATTGGCTTGTTTAACATGTATTAAAAAACTCCACTCTATACATGTTATATGACTGTACTTTGGAAGGGAATTATAAATGTTTAATAGGGAAGACATCTAGACATGATGAAATTCCTTTAAATATTTGTGTATTTAAAGTAGTGAAATATAAGAACATTACCTTTTTCTTTCAGAACATAAAATTGCAGCTCTGACATAATAACTTGTGGATAGCCTTGAAATGTAAACACCAATTCAGAGTGGTAATCTTGCAAGCAGTCATTACGTATTTCCAGTTTTAATTTCTGAATTAAAAAAAAAAAAGTCAGTCTCCTCAGGTAGAATGTCTCCTCAAACAAATAGCTTCCATTTTTTTTAGCCAAGTTTAGTTCCAGGGTTAAACAAAATATTATTTTTTTTTATATATTGAGAGAAATATGCTGCTCTTTTGTGCCTTTTAAACCAGACTGTTAAATAAGCACTGAGTCTGGCAAAGTAAGCAAACCTGAAAAAAAATCTATTTTTCCAACATTTCTAAACATTGTGTTAAATCACTTATCACAGACCAAGCCAATGAAAATCACAATGAAACACACACTGTAGTGAATGGCTTTTCTATTCCTGGCACTTTCCTTATTGAGTGATTTTGCTCAGGAGACAAACCTGTTAGGTACTGAAATAAAAACATTTTCTCCTGATACTGTCACGGTGTCTCTATGGAGACAGTCAGCATCAGCTTTGTCTTCTTCATACATTTTAAAAGAGAGAGAAAGTGTCATTAGACAATATGCATATATTTGGATTTTTATGCCTCTTAATTGTATCATATCATATCATGAAACAAAGTATTTTACACTTTTGAATCAAATACTAAAAAGAAAATAGCATAGTCAATTAATTGAACAAGGAGTCAGATAAGAAAAATGCCTCTGCTATGTAGTTTCAAACTTTTGACTGAAAGAGCTGGAAGAAAATAGAAAAATGGTAAAAGGCAGAACTCTACTTGTATGATGAAGATGCTTAACAAAATTATACACAGTGCTAATTTAATGGCACTGCATATGGAAATCAAGTTACAGATAAAGTGGTTTCTAATAGTAATATGTGAATTTTACATTTGTGAATGTTCAGAGGAAAAAAAATTTGAAAGCTTATAATTTGTTTTCTTGAAGAGGGCTTAGTAACAAAGTTTTTGTTCAGACCAATTACTCTTAATGACAAACTTATTTATTGCATATTTTTTCCTAACAACATCTGTTCTTATGCTAAGCATAATCTAACGTCACAGTGATCAAATTCTTTTTAAGTATAATACACTCTAATTCATAGCTTTTGTATATGGAACAGAAAACAATGGAATCAACTTTTTGTTTAGTTCTAGTTTGCAATTTTATTGGTTGTTTCTGCTAGCAATTGGTAACTTTTGAGAACCAGAAAATCATGAATATGGATTAATGTCTAGAACCTCTTTTTGAATGTCTCAGTTGTTTTCTAATATAAACATAATAGCAAATTAATTTATAAGAATTCATACTGAGAAATTTAGAAACTGGTTTCAGATTTTTACATCAGCTTAATCTAGGACTTCAAATGTCTTCTAGTTGGATTATTGCAGCTTGCAATTCTGTTAGTCTGCTGAGGTACAACATTCCCTCTTTACTGTATTAAATGTACTCTTATAAAAAAAATCTTAAGTGATGTTTAAGTTACTATAAGAGTTATGTTGGGGACAATATTGTGATAGAAAACATTTTCCTCCACTGTTGAGTATTCAAAGCAAAAAGAAACAACAAATTGTTCAATAACATGGTGGAGTAGTTCACTGTAGGATGAAGTCCAAATTAATACCAGCTATTTACTGAGGGAAGACCAAATGGGAGAAATGATCAGCTAAATGAAGAGAATCAAACATAAGTGCTAATTAACCTGCTTGATAACTTGAAATTTATCCTTTAGTTCACATTGGATGTCTGATTTTTCTGTGACACAATTCTTCATATGGGGAAACAAAAACTCTCTTCACACTAAAAAAAAAAAATAAACTGCAATTTTTATGAGAATATCATAGCTTCCTAACAATGGCTTCTCTTTGAAGATAACTGCCTAACTGTAGGAGTACAGAGGTTACCTTGCTATTCAATTTTCAAATCTATTCATGTCATTGACAATTGCCATTGCGTAACACTTATTTTTTTTGCCCTTATTATCAGGTTAAAATAGCAACAGGCTTGTTGATTAAAAGCTTTCTGAGCTTACATATTCAGTATTTGTAGTAGAAAAATGATTGAAATTAAAACCCCCATTGTAAATGCAATCTTATGATGTACACAGTGGTAGCTATTCCTTCTGTCCCAATTTTTCCTCGTTAGAATATCAACCTCATTCCAACCTCATAACATATAAATATCATTCTAACCTCATAATATATAAAAAGAGATTGTAGTTTCCAGGAAAGCTCCAATTGAAAATATTTCATTTTCACTAGTCAGAAAAAAAATACAGCGTAATTTTCCAATTGTCCACTTAGAATTAATAGAAGAGAGACTCCTTTACTTTAGTCTAATGTTAGTATATGTTCTTTTCAAGGGCAATATCTATGTGCAGTGTTTTTCATAACTTTCTGGTAGGCCCAGGAGACACTTTGTCCATGAACAGTTGCTGCAGTAAATTTATGTGTTTTGTAAGCACAGCATTTTTAATTTTTTCATATTGATGTAAGCATTCATTTATTACTTCTTTTCCCCGCTGTGACATACTTCCTGTGAGTTCCAGAATTCAAACATGCAGCCCACAGTGTATAGGATGTGAGGGAAATCATCCTATTCTGGTACACTTTCTGGCTATATAGCTCAAACATGGGCCCATCTTGTCTCTGTTTTGATAAAGTAAGCAATGTAAGCCGGGAGTCTAAAATAAGCTGAGGATCTAAAATGCACAGTAAGATGTCACAGTTTGTTCATTGGCCATATTACAAGCTTTGTTGTTACCAGTTAGTTCCCTCACTTTGCCTTGGGCCAGGATGAAATAAAGTACAATGAAATATTTGTTCATAAAATCCTAAGTAGTCTTCACACTTACTGGTAACAGACATTTTGCTAGAGGCAAAAGTATCACTTCATTTCTTTAAACATATAAATATGTTTTTTCTAGAGTAACAATCATCCTTGTATAAGAACAGCTAGTAGACATCTAGTCTCACTGAAGGTTACGCTCCTATGTTACTGATAATTCACCAGGATGTTTCAGAGCAAAGTATGGTCTTACATTCTGTAACCTGTATATTACAAACATGGAGAATACTCCTAAAAAGAACAAATATATATACCATTTTCTAATGAATGGCACCAGACACTCATTAGCTGGTTTTGGATACTGATCCCCAATTTCTTTCTCATCTACATCCTAGTATAGGTAAAAATCTTCTCTCACCCTGGTACTTGATTAATAGTTTACTGTTAATTTTTGTCATTTACTGATGGTTAGGTTTAACTTCATTCTATTATCTTCTTTCAAATATATAATGAAGGTAGGATATATATATTTCTACTGAAAACATATATCATTAACTATTCTCAATTACAATTAACTGTATTTTAATGATGGATTCAATGATCTTAAAGGTCCTTTCCAACATAAATTATTCTATGGTCCTATAATTCTTGTTGAAACCATAAAACCTTAATGGTTACACTTAAATTCTTCAATAACTTTGAAAATAGGCAACTCCTGTTTGCTTTGGCATATATTGGCTGCAGTTCCAGAAGGGAAAATATGTTTGTATTTCACCACATTTTTTTTTTTTTTTTTTTTAACATGCCTGTTGAAGAGCCATTTCCAAAGTCTTGCTGTTGCTGCTCAAGTTATTTCATTTTTTTCTGGTGTCTCCCAGTATAATGACTTACCGTGACTCTTACTGAGATTGATTCTGAGAGAGATCGTTGGCTTCCAGTCCCTGAAGTAATTCTTCCTTCTTCTCCCTTTCCAAGCCAACTGTTCTGTTAGCAGAATTCTCTCTTAGTAGGCAGCGGCCAATGGTGTTGCTCAAGTATTTTTGCTGGTGTGTATTCTTATTGAGATATTGCCAATAAGTTTCATGATGCTTCCTGTTTGGATATCTTGGCCATTTTAGTGCCACTGCACAGCAAACTGCCTTATGGCAGACAGATTTTTTCCTTTTTTTTCCCAGACAGACTGTAATATTCCAGACTTACCTACAGAAAATGGCAGAAGCTCTGCATGAATTTCCTGTTGTTCACTCTTTTTTTACTCTGTACATTTTGTAGTCTTTTTTTCTTTTTTTGTTGATTCTGGGTTCTATGCACTGCTTCTGTCTGCCACTTCATCATCAAACAGATGGACTTGCATATTTCTTTTTTAAAGAAAAAGCACTTCCTTCTTCTGAAGTCTTATATTCAGAAACTAACAAGGAAGCAATAGTCAAGTTTTTAGTAAGAAAAATTTAGACCCATATCTGCGATATGTCTTGAGATGACTGAAGTGCCGAGGACCTTTGTGATGTTTCTCTAGTCCTGTGGCAAGCTTATCCTATTTTTCCAACTTACTGACAACATAGGAATTAAAATCTTAGTCCTTTGCTCCCCACATCCAGTCCCTGCAGGGACTGAGATGTCATTTCAGTGGGCAGTCACCTGGCAGAGAAGCGCCAGGGTCAAGGTTTCTGATCCCAAGAAGAGTAGGCAATCTATGTTTCTCCCATCTGAGAGCCCCTGTTCTGTCACTGCTGAGCCTGTCTCTTGCGAATGGACTGAGCCTGTCTGTCTACTAAAGAATGCAATTCTACCTGGCTGGTGTCCTAACTATCCAACATCTTGCACAAGAAGAGGTGAAATTCTCCCAAAAGTTCTATTGATTTAGTGAAAATGATTCTGCATCTCATCTTAAAAATATTAATGTAAGCAGTAGGCGCCCAAAAATACATATATGAGATGGATTGATATTCTTGAAATGATTGTTATTCTCACTTGTAGACTACATTATGTTTCTACTTCTTCAATTTTAATGCAGTACTTTTTATTATTATAAACAACCCTATGTGAAGACTATGATTAAACCCTCAGAAACATGCCACAGACAGCTGACTCGTTCAGCTGTGGTGTGTTCAATTCTTGATGACTGAGTTCCAAAACAACCAGACATATGAATGTGCAAGAAGGAAAATCTTTGCCTAAGAATGACTCAGGAAGCTTGAATGCTTCTTACCTTTCTTTGAAACTTTCAGAAGTGCTGTCAAAGTCTTTCATTTGTTCATTATTACAGTCTGAGAGAGTATAATTTTTGCAATTATAAAGATTATTTATCTTTACAATAAATATTAGCATGAAAGATCTTGACGATACCTATATCAGAATATCAGTATATATGTTCGTAACAAACTGTGCTGCCAAAAAAAGATATGTAACTGAGAAAGTAGTTTCTGAGTTGTATGTGCAGATAGAATGACACAAAAGTTCTTACATGAAGGTGTATGAACACGGTCTAAGCTTGTATTGTACAAACAAAACAACAAGTATTAAATATGCAGCTCTGAGCTACTTTGCAAAAATCGCACCCTCATAATCAGTATGTAAGCCATGGTTTCTGAGAATTTAAAAGTAGGTAGGAAAACAGGAGAAATCTTTGATTGCACTTTCCCAGTAACAAATAACAGAAATAAACTTCCTACCCCAAAGATCAGAAATATAGAATCATAGAATAGTTAGGGTTGGAAAGGACCTTAAGATCCATATAGTTTTGCCCTATACAAAATAGTTAATAATTTTTAATCTTTTGCCAAAAGACGTTGAAGAACTGCAGAAATGATATTTTTATTGTTAATTTGTTGAAAATGGGCAGGGGGGTTGAAACTAGATGATCTTAAGGTCTTTTCCAACCCTAACTATTCTATGATTCTATGATTCTATTCTATGAAAATATGAGTATACTGAATTTCAGAAACCTCAAGTAGGTATACAACAAATAGAAAGAAAACACACTAAGAATGTGGAGGCCTTCTATCCTCTAACACATAGTCTTAATATCTATTTTTATATTAATTTTTTACTTGTTTGCAGCAGGATGAAATATTTCAAGACTACTCTGAGTGTAAGCTATTCTGAGTTGAGATTTTATTTCATATGCTTTGTATACTATAACATCTAT
>JASSUY010012865.1:34989-52800 GCA_032466535.1 Forpus xanthops | reverse complement strand
AAAATCCAAAACACAGTGCTACACCAGCTACTGCTTAAAGAAAAATGACTGCTGCTGCTGAACCCATGACAACAGGATCACTATCCAGCTGGCTTAAAATAGAGCAAATTACACCAAATTCTTATCCCTTTTGAAGTCATCAGAGTTAATTGTTCCAAAACCCAGGTGTAAAAAGCTTTTTTATAGACCAAGCACATCTGTAGCACTGACCAGTACAGAATCTGCCATGTTGTCTGAATATCCTTCCTTCCAAGTCCTCAAGGAACCATGCTGGATGAGATATTTCTTCTCCTCATACAAAATTTCAGCGTAGCATCTTCTGTTTTACTGTATTCAACAGCAGCCAGATCATCAATATAAACACAATCTGTAACCCCCCACAGGATTCCTGTGCCAAATGCATGTGATAACAGTGGTTCACTCCTTGGCTGGCCTGGGGTGCTAAGCTTTCTAGAGCATTTTTTATTGCTGAAGGAATCTGTGAATGCTTCTTTAGTTCTAGAAAAGCACTGGGAACAACCTTCTCAATGATTTTTCCATATAAGAACTGAATTTGCCTCTCTGCTATTTTTATTATGCACTTCTCAAATGGCTATCAGTAAGCAGCCCATGCCAGAACACTTTAGACTAAACGCATTCTAACTAGAATTCACCAGCTATGAATGTTTCCCCTGAAGGTTATATTCCCACAGGTTTCTCAAAGATGCCTTCTCCTTTTCAAGCCAGGATTGTCTTCCAGGCTTAATATGGAGATCTCATACATTGTGACTGTCTGCTAGACATTCAAGGTATCAGCCAAAATAGTAGTTATCAGAAGCTATCAGGCCAATGTACAAATATTCCTGGGTAAAATACCTTAGACAGAAACATGGCACGAGTATCATTTTGTCTTCCCTGTCTGCAGAGATGAGGAGGTCACTGCAGACTAGACCCTAAAGGTATCATGCAGACATTAGGGATGATTCTGGGGTGGAGAGACAAAGTTTGAGATTCAAGCTAATACAGCAGCAATATCTCATTCTTGTTAGCTGAGGATGTGGCTAAAGTAAAGGGTCCAAATTGCAGAAAAGACTATTAAAGTGAGGTAACAGGAAACATTCCCTAAGGTGAACTGCCAACACTTGGAAGAGAATGCCTCTGGTGACTGCAGATGTCTATGCTTGTTTTTAAGGACCAGCAGAACAAGGCTTTGTAAAGAATGGCTGGGGTACAGCTGATCCCGGTTTGAAGCCAAGAGGTTCACCAGGTGACCATTATCGGCCATATTTTACATGTGTATAGGCCTTATTGTAAATCAAAACAGCACAAATGGGAATTTAGCCTTCAGCTGTATGGATGCCATGCATCCACAACAAAAGTACTCAGTAATACTTTTGGCTCATCTTTTCCTTGACCAGATACTCCTTTTACTCCTTTCAAGCTACAGTCTTTCACATGTACATTACTTTCCTGGTCCATTTGCATAGAGTTTTTCAAAGCTCTTCTATGTTTTATGCATATATCATCATTTAGTTTTCTAGTCACTCTGCTTGCTTCTTTACCCTCCATTACCTTGCCTGAGAGAATTTAGATTGCTGTTCCAGTATCTACTCCACCGAACCATTTAAAAGTTATTATTAAGCACTCTTGTATTATTTCTATAGCAACTTTCATTTATTATTCTCAAAAACCCTTACATGTTGTATGTACAGGTTTAAGATTATGAGGAGAAAAGTATATCTAAGGTAGACGTTTGTTAGTAGTGGAATATTTGGTAGCTTTTTTTAAGCAGATGACTCATCTATCAATAATAACTTTTTATCATGTCATGGGTACAAAAGACCTCCTCTACATAAAGCCATTAATGCAACACTATGATGGGGAGTGCTTGTTGTTAACCTTACAGGGTATTTAGTGGTTTTATTTAGCACTTTTATTGCTGTAGCTGCAGTTTTCTTGCTTTTAAGTATTCACTTGAACATGAGTCCAAGGCACAAGAAACTATTCTCTCAAGTTTAACTCTCTCTTACCTTAGCAGCATCTGAATCAAAGGTTTAATTCTGAATATTATAAACACAAGGACTTTTTTTGACCATGTTTCAGAACTATAGGTCTCCAGGCTAGACTTGGACCTATATCTACTTGTAGTGTCATTGTGACTAACTCTAGCTTTTATGGTTCACTGCTCTCCTCCATTTCCCTTGTCAAAGCCTCCCATTACTTTTAATTTACATAGCAAGCTTTTATGAGCCAAGGTTACTTTCCCTGTCAAGTTCATATGCTGCTTGACAAAATGGGTCACAGACCTCCAATCTCCCATCACATTAAATGCTTCACCATTGATTTCTAAAAAAATATAAGAAGGGCAAAAATAATATAGGCAAAGTAACGTAGAAGTGGAAAACCCTGAAAGCGGAGCAGGTAGTGAAGGAAGAACATGGCACTTCACGCATATGAAATCAGTAGAAGGAGCCAAATAAAACAAGTGAGAGACAACTGCCACGTATAAGCTAGGAAGTACCAAGTAAGCACTCAGCTCTCTGATCAGATTCATGGCCCTTTGCACTCACTCCAGGAAGTCCATGTCTTACACTGGTGGCCAAAGAGCTGAATTCACACATTCTTTTCCCTCAGGATGGCCACATTTTAGAAAAGAAATTAACAACAAATGTAAAGACAGTTTTCACTATTGCACATGCATATGGTGTGCCTACATTTTAAATACTGTGTGGAGTGCTGATCTTCCTATCTAAGAAAGGATATGACAGAACCAGGAGGAAATGTGCAACAATGGTGACTGGAAGTATGAGCAACATCTCTGAGAAGAGACTAGTCAGACTCTTGAGCTTGGAGGAATGATGACTGAAGTACAGTATAGTTCTATGAAATAAGTGGAAAGGAGAAATTAATTTGTGAATTCAGCATGCAGCAAGACTAAAATATACAAAATGAAACACTTCTTAACATAATGAAGTTCCACATGTGATGTTGTGGAAGCCAGAAGTATAAAGAGACATTAGAGAGAGGTAATGGCGCATGAAGGCTTTTGAGCATCATGGTAGAGATGAAACATCCAGGTCTGGAAATCCCTAAGTTGCCATTTACAGAAAGGTTGGATGCCAACACAGGAAAATTATCCCTTATTTGCCCTGTTTCTTTTATTTTTCCCCAAACATCCTTTACTGGATATTGAGAGACAGTACTCTATCTCTCTGCTCCGTTTCTATCACCGTTTTAGCTTTTTAAATGCAAAGTAGCTTAATTACAAAAGGAGAAAGCAGCAGCAAGCACACCTTTCTGTCTCCATCAAGCTACATTCAGGCATGGAGCAATACTAAAATAACAACAGAGGCAGGTGAAATGCAATTATTCACATGTCACTTTCCACTACTGTGATGGCATTATCAAACTAGCCAGACAACTATCAGAATATGCCCTATTCCTATTAATTCCATGAAACTTACTTAATTCAATTCTGCAAGACAAGCAAGCCAGCCATGTGAACATCTGGATCACAATAAACTTGGTGTGAAAGCTCCAAGCTTAAAGTCTCCCTCTTCCTGAATATGCTACTTCTGTAAGGAAAATGGTGCAAGACTGCTGAGTTGCAAGAATTCAGCATCTAGTTACAGGGGGATTAAGGGAAATGAAATGATTCAGTGTTTCAGAAATGGCAAGAGTAGACTGGAGTATGTGCTCTGAACAAATAGGATTAAAGACATAATAGCAAAACCAGGACTGCAGAAAGAAGTCTGTATCTGTTGAATAGATCACTATTAGTTACTGAACATTTCCACTAACAATTTTGGTTAAAATGTATTGAACTCTTCCTATTGCATAGTGATGGTAAAATTCCAGCAATACTCACTAGGGAAAAGGACCTTTAACTACTGACTTCCTGAGCATTCAGTTGAAGCTTCATGCAGCGTGACAACTTCAACTTTAGAGTTCTTGTTGCACACAGATCTTTTCTGTATTGCTTACTGTTCAAAAACATCACATGGCCCCTACCTGTTCTTTTGCTTTATAGTAAGGTGCAAAATCTGTTCCAGACTGATTTGGGCCAAGTCCTGTCACTAACTGATAATACCAGAACTTATGGCTTCTACCTTATAATTAATACCTGTCTGAATAGAAGTAAGGTGTATTTGCTACTTGTTAAAGATACTAGATATAAAACATGAAAAACATGTATAATTAATTGCATAGGAAGGAAACACATTCTATTAAAATCAAGCACCCTCTAATCAGAGCGATGGTGAATGTTCTGTTACTTAATGGCCTGCATATGACATCATTTAATTGGTCTTCATTACTGAACCTTTTATGATTATAATTTACAATCTCAAAAAAGTGTTGGAAGTGTTGATTTTACTCGATTTAATGATTACTCATTCCAAAAATATCTGCTTGGTTGTTCGAACTACAGCTTCTTATATGAAGGTCAGAATTTGCCCCTTCATTCACACTTTGAGCTTATCTGTTGGAAGTCTGAGCAGTAAGTTATGGAGTGCAGTCTATTTCAATAATTAAACAAACCACACAATTTCAATGAGGAGACAGAAAGAGGCTGAGAAAGTGAATTACATTAATTGCAGTCCTAGTGATCTGGAATTTAATCAGGTCATTCAGCATACACAGAAAGAGAACTCCAAAAGCACAATGGAGAACTTTCAAATTTCAGTCAGACAACTGATAAAGTTGTAACGATTAAAGCACAAGATCAATATGATTCCATCTCCTGGAAGAGGTCTGTATTAAATATTTACATTCTGAAAGCATCATGATGTACCTGAGTTCCATGAGTTTGAAAAATGGATCAAACATAAAGATCTGAATGCTGTATCTGCTTTTAAAGCACATGAGAGGTAATACAAGTTTCTTGGGGAGCCTGAGATATCTGCCTTGAGTTCCTGCAATCGAAGCTCTTCTTTACAAATAAATTAGAATTATAATTTTCAATAGTTTTTAAGGACATTAAGATCCTTTACAGTTTCACCAATGATTTCTTGTGTCATATTTACAAGCTGTATTTGAAAGGCTATCTAATTCAGAAAGATGTAATTCAGGATAAAGTGTTTTCCGATTATAAACGCCAATCAAAATAAAACATTTAGTGAGTCCCCGTTTTAAAAGTCATACTTCTACAATTACTGGCATTAAGGAAACCTAATACAGAAAACCTAGTACTTAAGATGGATTGACGCTGGTACCTGAATATGTGTGAACCAAAGGTTTCCCAACAGTAACAGGTTACTCCTCCTTCTATAGCCAACCTGTTCTCACAAAGCATGCAGGAATGTAATAGTCCTGATAGCTCTTCCTCCCTTTCATATTCAAGTGATTTAAATCTTGTGATGGGTGACACCAGGCCTGGCTGTGTCATTTCCCTAGGAAAGCAGGCTGTTATTATTTATTGTTACTAAATGACTCCAACAAATTTCTTGATGCTGCTCTGAGGACAATGAAATCTTAAACCACAGGTGGTGAATCGATCTGCAAAAGCACATCACTGTCTAGATAAACAGAACAGATGTAGCTGCAGTAAAAAGGGAGGGAGGAATATTCATAACAGCTCAGCATCTTTTCCCTCAATGAAGGAGCTTCATGTCATTGCGTGACTGGTTGTGGAGGAAAGTCAGGGCATGGTACTACACTCTTTCTCTCTCCCTACACTCCTACACTTAACAAAGGTAGGCCCACTGCTGTGTTATGGCAAAAGAAGTGGACCAGGAGGAGGACATGATATTATTCAAATGATACAGCAGCCATCATCCAGCAGCATCTCTTCTTTCAACTTACAGCTGCATCTGGTACTGGCTTTCTTCTTAGGTTTATTTATAGCATTCTCTTGTCCATTCAAATCTCTGAATAAAGGCAAATGATTTTGAGCAGTTTTAAAATCAGAGAGTTCTCATCACAGGAGTACTTACTGAAATGAAAAGCAACTTTATTGGAGGTTCACTAGGTCCACATGGAAATAGAGCTCCATAATACCTTGAGAACCTCACACTGTGTGGTAAGGAAAAAAGGAAAGTAATAAATAACTCAAAACCCACAGAAAACCTGAAAATGCATTTTAAATGAAAAATCATTAAAAACTGTTCCTGTATACTTCAGATGAATGTTACTCTTAAATCCCTGCTCCTCAATATAAGGAATAGTAAATTCAGTATTTTATAATCACAACAGAAGACATAATAAACAAAATAGAAATAGATTTCTCCTGAGATCCTATTTCCTTCTTATAAAACCACGGACAAAGGCTGAGCTCCGTGCAGAATGTATATAAGCAGAAACAAGTAGTTTGAAAAGATGAAAGCTGCTCTCATGCTGCAACATGTTGGCCTTACGCAGAAGACCGCTGAGTGAAGAGAATGCTATGATCAAGCTGACAGTTTGCAGACATATTGAGCAGTAGCAAGACTGAATTAGAATTTTTAAATATACCACTACAAAGTGTGGCTACAGCATTAGCTGCGCAGGGAGCTGGTCTAAAGATGAACTCCTAAAAATCAAGACAAACAAAACCACAGTAGCTGGCTGATATGACACCAGATACAAAAGCAGTGCAAGGAGCAGGAGAAATGAAGGAAGAAAGCTGCAATTTGCTTCCTCAGTGTGCTAAAGCAATCTTTCAGTATCATGAAAAACTACCAGTTCAGGCACCTACGCTTTGCATAATTAAGATGAACAGAGTAGGTGAAGTTAAGGGCAATGAAAGAACGAATCTCAAGTTGTATGACTGCCAATACAGAATGATCATGGTTGGAAAGGGCCTTAAGATCATCTAGTTCCAACCCACCTGCCATGGGCAGAGACACCTCACACAGTTCTGTTCAACCTGGCCTTGAATGCTGCCAGGGATGGAGTATTTACCACTTCTTTGGGCAACCTGTTCCAATGCCTCACCACCCTCACAGTGAAGAACTTCTTCCTTATATCTAACCTGAACTTCCCCTGTTTAAGTTTAAATCCATTACCACTTGTCATATCACTACAGCCCCTGAGGAAGAGTCCCTCTCTAGCCTATAAGTAAGCTTATAGGCCCCATTCAGATATTGGAAGGCTGGGTCCCTCTGTGGATTCAAACCCAGAGAAGACTGAGTAAAGTGTTTAAAAAGAAGGGTTTTATAGTTCTAGAATATGTCTATCTGACACACCAGCCCAGAGAGCAGCACCTGGATCATTCGTTTTTTGTAACTACCCACCTCTGCCATGGTGCCTAGAAGAAATGAGCTAACATGTAGTTAAACTAAATTTTTGGTTTCCCTAGTTAAATTAGCAAAAATGAGTACCCTGATACATGCATGTGTGTACACATCTAATGGCCACTTGTTTTGGATATTTCTGTGCTTCTCCACTTCTCTCACAGCAATTTTAACCTTAGGCTGTAGCAGCCAGACACTTCTCTACCAGCATTAAACAGCATTAAACAGAAAATCCCTGGTCCTCTTCAGGACAGACATTATTAATAATGGTAATCACTGGCAGAGTGCTAAGCAAGTCCAATACTGAGAAAGGAATGTCCTGTTGCAGTATGTCAAGGATGATTCTTGCATGGACTGATTAAAGAGGGAACCCTAGGGATAAGTGCTGAACTTGTAAGTAATAGTTGATGATCTCTGGTATGACTTACCATGACAGGCTGACTCATGCAATTGGTGGATTCTTTTTAATCACAGAAAGTATGTAATAACCCCCCGGAATTTTTACTGCTTTACATTTGAAACTTCTGGAAGGAATAAATTCCTCTTTCCATCACATATAGTGCTGTCTAGATAGAATTTGTGCAATTAATAAGATATCAGACATATACTAGGCAAAGATATTTTTTACTTTATTCCTGCATCTAATATATATGCACATGTATTAGAGATATCAATCTGCTACATATCTACTATCTATATCAATTTAAAATGATAGATAACTACTCATATATTGATATTCATGTACCCAGCATGTTGTCTGTTTCACTCTGAATACACCACTCACATCCTTGCCATGAAATGAGATTTCTGTATCTATGTGTACATCAGGACTCAAACAGGTAATAGGCTGTTTGTGGTATTGCTCCTGTACAGACATACATTATTGTCCATTTTAGGTGTTTTGAGGCAAAGGGGTGTAAATGGTAATTTTCTTCCAACTTTTCACATCCTGCACTCTTGGCCATATTTCAGCTTGATGCATATTCATGCTCATTGTAGTTAATGAAGCTACATTCCTCAGGCATAGGTGCCTCCTAATCAGAATGCATTATTACTGCTGGATCCCTTGGCCATGGCCACAGTCATCAGCACATCTTTAGGCTTGTGGGGAATGTTGCACAAGAAGCTGCACCAGCAGACCTGGATGAGAGCACAGACATCCTGACCTTCAGCAGCTGCAGACCACAGCAGAAGTGAACAATACAAATGTCATGGGTTCAGCAGTAGCAGTCATTTTTTCTCCTTCTTAGTAGCTGGTGCAGCGCTGTGTTTTTGACTTTCGGCTTGGGAACAGCACTGATAACACCAATGTTTTTAGTTACTGGTCAGTAATGTTTGGTCTGACCAAGGACTTTCTGAGTCTCATGCTCTGCCAGGGAGGAGGGGAAATCGGGAGGAAGCAGACAGGACACCTGACCCAAACTGACCAAAGAGGTATTCCGTACCACATCATGTCATGCCCAGGATGTAAAAATGAAGGGCAGGGACCTGGAAGAGGGGGGTTCACTCTCGGTCCAGCTGGGTATTGGTGGTGAGCAGTTGTATTCTCTTCCCTTGTATTTCCCTTATCATTATTATTATCGGCAGCAGCAGCAGTGATTTGTGTTATACCTTAGTTACTGGACTGTTCTTATCTCAACCTGTGGGAGTTGCATTATTTCGATTCTCCTTCCCATCCCTCCGGGAGCAGGGGGAAGAAAGAGGGGGGAGTGAGTGAGCAAACTGCGTGAGAGGCTTAAACCATGACAACAAGTCAAGAGGAACCAAAGATAGAACACCGAGATAATTCCCAAGAACTGTAAATATAGAAACAAAGAAGTTACTGAAGGCGAAGATGAGATATTGTAACCCGGTACTTTCCCAAGTATCAGTAGAAAGTTACCAATGTGGGTTGAGGGGTCAAAGAATGTGTTCAAGGAAAATAGGAAGTAACAGTGTAGCAAGAAGTGGTAGCAAAAAAAATGTGCTGATATATTCAGGTAAAAATAGTTGCTCAAGCAAAGGCATGTGGACAATAATGTAATTGAGAGGGCGCATGATGAGTAATGTTATTGGCTGGAAAAGGCACATGATGTTGCATGATGGAAAGTACCGAAGGAACGAACGAATACTAATTGTTAGGCAAGGGTCTATAAAAGCCTGTAAGCTGCCTCAATAAATGGTTTCAGTTGCATCACAACTGGAGTCCAAGCCTCAATTGTCACAAGGTTGAGTTGGGTTAGGTTATTAAAGGAATGGTATAACACAGCTGTCTGACTCGTTGACTCAAGGAGCAAAAGGCACTCAAGACATCACTTCAGAAGGGCAGAAGTATCATTTAAGTAAGTCCCTGACTGACAAAAAAAAAAAAAAAACAACAACCCATTGCCCTGTCCTTCCCCAGGGCCTTTTAAACTTACAGCAGAGCAAGCAGCAGTGTCAGCTTTTTCACTCTGACCCACCTCTCAGAGACACCCGCACAGGCTCTGCTTCATCCCGGCCTTGGGCTGCTGGTGAAGGCTTCCTAAAAACACACCAGTTATGAAAGAAGTGCTAAGATGATACCACCACAAACTCCATTCACACTGGTAACAATTTTTGGTCATTACCATATCAAACTGCCTTAGCATTTCACCCTTTCACCAGTCTGCCCAGCAATCCAACACATGAGGATTTTAATCCAAGACACAGTTCCCTATACATCAATCCTGTCTGAATTACTTAGGCACTAATAAATTCTAAACTAATTAGAACCTTTCAGGAAAGAGGCAGAAGTACTATTGTAAACAGATTGAATACAAAAACTTCCAACCAACACACAACTGCAAATAAAGAGGCAAACAATGTGTTAGGATTATGGGAGAAGGAGGGGAGAAGATGATCATTTTTGGCTTTATTTTCTGCACTGGAATGATACAGAAAAGAATAAAAATGATATTAATATGCCATTTTATTCTAGCCATTAGTATGCCTTCAGCTGAAATAGTGCATTTAGTTCTGGTCATCTTCTTTTCAAAAGTAATGGAGGAAACTAAGTGCTTCAGCAAGATGCCCACAAGAAGATGTATGATGGAAATATACAAATTAAACAATGCTATAGCCACAGTCAGCCATTGTTTGGTGTACCTGCACTCAGTGATCAGCAAAAGAAAAGGGAAGAAACATTTAAAGATGTTAACCTCTGAAACTCATTACTACGAGGCATTAAAAGCAAAACATAAATGTTTATATAAACAGGATGAACACACAAGGTGTACAGCAGGAGTCAAAAAACAGGATTGCTCACTGAGAGCCATTACACAAAGGTGTCCTCCAGGGGAAGTGCACTGTGTGATGATTCAGAAATGATTTTCTTTACCCTCACTCTGGAACAGGACATAGTCAAACCTAGGATACTGGATTAGACATGCAATGTTTTGATGTACATGGCAATTCTTGTGTTCATATACTTCATTGTTCACTAAATGGATACTTCATTTAGGGCACTGCTTACCTTCAGTACCCAGCAGAATATAAAACAAGAACCTGCAATTTTACGTTTTTTACCCACTGTCAAGCAGTAAGGCACAGCGCTGCACTGATCTGTTAATGGGATTAATGATCACATTGCCTGCAATCCCAGAGGATGTGATTGACTGGTGAGGTAGGACCATTCTGGTCCTAACTTACTAAATACGTATTGCACAGAAAAGGGAAAGAGTTTCAGGATGTTTACATTAAGACCACGACTGCTGTTCAAGAAAACCAACATCAGTTACACCTGAATATCAATGAGTTTGATTCTGCATGCAAGGCACACACCTAGAAAGAGCTCTATACCTTTATGTCTGAGCCCACAAAAAGAGATGCACTGATGCTTGACAGAGCCTGAGCCACTGGCAAGACATCTGTGCCTATTAAAAGCAAGAAAATATGAAATTCATATTAATTTTTTGTTTCATCAGGTTTTGAATTTCATATTAGTTATGTTTGTTCAGATTTAGAAGCATCTGTCATATGAAACCACCAATCAATATTTTATTCATCACATACAGTTTAAACCCATTGAGAAATGACCTGAAATAACCACTGAAATTAAAAGCATTACAATTAAAAAATATAGCTCAGCCTTTTCAGTCCAAATTAATGGTCTTCTGAAGGCTTTTGTTGTTTCTCCATTAAGTTCTTATCCAAAGATAAACTGCTTTTGTTGGCTGTTATGGTTATCAGTTTATTTTTGTCTACTTATAGTTAAAAATACAGAGGTAATGTAACCAGGAGTAAGAAAAAAGAAACTAAAAAAGCTGAAGGCCATCTGTAGCATTAGACTGACAACTGAATGAGATGCTGAAATGAAAGGGATTACCTGCAGAGGAAGTTAGCATTTCAATATAGGTAAGAACATTTCAATTCAGCTTCAACTGCTGAGTAAGCATTTTAGCACTCAGGAATTACTGAAAACCTAATTGTCAATCTCCTTTCACAGAGTCTTTCCTTTATTTTCCATCTTGCCACAGAAAGTTCTATCTTTGAATACTGAGACTATCTGAAGAGCAAAGAAAGTTAGGCTGCTGCCTTTGAATTACTGATAACTTGACACTATGCTGAGTCATAGCTTTTAATAACAATTTGAATTACCAAGCAGAAAACCTTAAATAATCATGACGTTTGGCTTGCAATTGTATTCTTTACCAAGTTAATTTTCACTGGTGGCATGCATTGCTACTCTCTCTTTTCTGACAAAAATAACATTGATTTAAGAATTCAAGTAATTTACAATTATTATGACTCTGGGGTTTTAGAATCAGTCTCTTGTGAATAGCATCTGTCCTGTTTATGAAATGTCTGCTTCTGTGTAACTTCTGTCAAACTGAAGGACGGTTCAAAATTCTAATCCACCCCAAGTGCACAACACAGCATTTGAAGCTGGTTTGTGAGTAAAAACCTTCAGTCTGCTGCATACCTGAAGAAAAAGTGTTTGTCAGCTCACATTTTCTTTTCAAAACCTTCTAATTGATGAAGAAGGCTTTACTCATCTAAAATGAGGCAACTAATCTGATCACCTCTCATAGCTGCTGTCTCCAAGCGTTTCATCAGGAGATCAGATCCTCTTGTCAATGGTTTGGGAGAGAAAAATGCTTTTTCAGTTTCTCAGCTTGGAGTTAAACAGTTATTGAACTGAAATATTTGAAAAGGCCAAAATAAGAGAGGGTTTTTTTTTTTGTGTCTGCAGAAAACCCCCTAATTCTGTATTATAGTCTATGCAACCTGTGGTGTCATACACTTAATCAATGACTTCATTTGGCTATTGAAAATATTATCAACAATAAAATACACTTTTAAAGTATAAAAATGACTGAAATTATTCTTTACTAAAGCCTGGATTTAGTATACACTCATGTTTTAAAGGACTTTTTTAAAGATGTAATTGCAAAAGAAAGTCTGTGTCATTTCAATTTAAAAAAATAATTTTAAATTACCTGGATTTTATTCTACTTTATCATTACAAGCGAATTTGAAAATAACTCAGAATTGTTTCTTCATTACCATACAGGCCAAAAAAAAGGGGAAGAAAAGAAGCTAAGTCTTAATTATGGCTACTCACCTAAAATAAACATACAGTTCAAGTGCTGATGTTAAAGTTGGTGCTTGTCTCATGGTTTGTCTTCATTAGAATGAAGTTTAAATTTGGGGTAAATTACTAAGGGAGACAGAAAACTTTGTAGTTTTCTCATGTACCAGCAGATCAAGATAAACCCTTGGCTTGAAACAAACCCAGCCTGCACTTGTCCTTATTTTCAGGGGGAGAAGGTGGGATCCTTCACGTTGGTGGTGCAGATCTCTGCTTACCTGAAATGAAAACACTGACACAGGGGACTGATGACACTGGCCACAGCAGAGAGCGGGTAAAAGAAATGACCCTCAGTGTTGACAGTTTTTTCCCAGGAGTTACTTGTGGGATTTATCTTTCCCTGGAGTGGCATTAGATGCTGAGTTCTCTTCCAGGATCTCTCCATGATGATCCAGGACCCAAGGCACAGACATCCAAGTGGATGGCAGCCTCAGAGGTGTGGTCCTACCTGGAAAGCTGTTCAGATACATCCACTGTGTCTCCCCAGAAGTGGTTATTGTTATGAAGACAACTTTCATCTTACAGCAGTTTGTCCACAACTGGCTGCCAGGCCCCTTACACCTAGAAGCTATCCTGAAGTTGCAAAGCTCTTTGTTCTGCTACTGGGTTATTCTGTCACCAGGCAAGTTTTCAGCTTTCTCATAGCATAAGATAAGAAATGTGATAATATTCCTGGGGCCACAGCAGGTACCTTGGTGAACCTTCTGGGAGGCTGAAGCAGCGAGACATTTTCACCTGGAAAGACTGCAGGGACTGGGCATAAATAATAGGATAGGAAAAAGAGATAGATACTGTAAAAGAGATCAAGGTTCTGTTCAGCAAAGACAGACTGCAACACAAAATAGTGCTTATAAAGACAGAAATTAATACTGAGGTAGGAGTTATCCCAGAAAACAAAAAAAAAAGCAAATTTCAAGGTGCTAAACTGCAGCAAACATCACAACATACTTGCCCTCTGGGCCCTTCTATAGCTCTAGAAGTACTTTCTGTGTGCTGCACAAACTGTCAAATGTCCAAAAGCCTCTACTTGCTGTGCATTCAATCCATGTTGGAGAACTTCATGGTGCTGTGGGCACTTTGTGGTTTCAGTCTTTATTATTAGGGATTGAGGCATATTTGGTATCTAACTGCATATTCTGGTTTGCTATTCTCTAAAAGCAGTACTTCATCCAAACTGTAACTGCTCTGTGATGCAAAGAAATGTGCAGTAAGTTTTGACAACTGGAAGATCTACTTTAGAAGTACTCTTCTGCTTCAAAGTGGGCTAACAAAGAACCCACTAAGTGACATGTCACTGAGCCTGGATCTTCCTTCCATGCCCACCGTCATGCCGGTCCTGCCACATGGTAGGATGTCATGACATGGGAGGAAGACAAGGAACACTGCTTCATGTACAGCACCACACAGAAGCTTAACTCCCAGTTCTGTATTCTGTGAGATGGGAGCCCTTCACATCAGGGTTGCATTTGCATGTGCCTCCTTTGGGACAGGTAAAATTCATTCTGGCATTCCCTTAACTAATCTTCTGGAAGACATTTATAATATTTGTGTGTATAATTAGACATATTTGCACAGTTCCACAGTAGCACAGGGATGCTAATCTAAAGAAAATACTCTTTTGTTACATAGAAGCAGATGGGGGAATATGAGGAAGCAACAAGACAATACTGAACTGCACAATAAGCAGGATTTTGTGGAGTGGAAACAAAGACTCAAGATATGGGCTACACTTGTAATAAGGGTTCATTTATAAATATTTTATAAAGGTTAAATGACTATAACATGTTATAAAGATGGTATAGTTTTAAGATCTACATATTACAGATGACAATACCTTTAGAATGTCTAATGGATAGTTAAAGGCAATGATTATAAGCAACATATTGGACTGTAATTGTTGACTTGCCTTTAACAACTTTTAAATCTTTCACTAATCCTTTCTATGATCCTCACTAGATATCGTGATCACAATATGGATTTCTGAGGGTTTTGGGTTCTATCCACTTGACAATTTCCCTAGGTTAGAAAATCCATTTTATACGGTGCTTGTTAAGTAGGTGTTCTCATAAAATCATAGAATAATTTGGATTGGAAGAGGCCTTCATTATCAATACACTATGCTATGCCATTGGAAAAAAACCCTAAGTTTATTGCAGCTCTTCTCAATAGTTAAGCTCTTTGTCGCTTGGGAGGACAACACTGCTTAGAGAAAGCATGTTTCAAAGCAGTTTAGAATTAGTTCCTTCTTTCTGCTATTATAGTTTACTGGCGCTCTGCCCTTTCTCTATGTTTCTCTTGGGATAGATGGATTGAGGAACAGTGAATAAAATGATACAAGTAAATTAAATGCAGCAATCTTCAGCAGGCACAACTCCTGATCCTGCAAGATACCAAGTACTCTCAAGTCAAGATCAGGTACTTAGAGCTCTACTTTGAATGAAACAAGCACAAAAGACTAAGTAGGGAACTCATTAATAGAGAACAGGCACCAAAGAAGGACACCTCTTCCCTTACCTACAGGACTACTACCAACTCACTTAAATGGTCAATTACCCAGGACATCACTGCAATATCAATTTCCATTTCTGACTCCCATAGTCCTATGAAAATCAATGACTACACCATTGGTGCATATTGGCTTTCATGTACTTTGACGCTCTCATTTCCCAAACCTGCTGAAGCCAGTAACTGATATTACAGTATGATCTTTATAGGATGCTTAATGACAAAATGTGTTTTTAATGAGCCCAGTCATATCCCACTGTTTTATTTATTTTGTCGTAAAGCCCAGTAATGATAAGGGAGTAATAAGGATAACTCCATGGGCCACATTCAAAGTGATGCCTGTTCTTCCTGGCATTGCCAAGAAGCAGCATTTCACTTTTATAACAGCATTCATAGGTGGATTTCAAAGTGCTTGACAAACAGCAATAACACTTCCCATTAGTTATCGAACAATTAAAAGGAGACACAGGAATCACAAGCAAACATATGGAGCAAAGCACAGGAACTGATTAACAGCTCACAGCTGAGCTATTCTATATCAAACCGTATTCATGTCAAACTCCATAGAGAAGTTAAGTGCACTGCACTATTTTAGAATCAATCTAAAGTGCCCTAAACACATCAAATCTGAGTCTTGTGACAAGTTACACTGAAATTAATTAGACCACTTGTAAAAGCAGGAGTAAGGAGCTATCTTTGTAGAGTGTGGATATGTCAAGTGTGAATATGTATGGTTATGTGTGAATATTCATATATATATGTGAATATGTAAGGTTACTATCTGTTCTCAAATTCAACTTTTATCAACACAGATTTCAGTCAAGTAGAAGGAGAGATATGTAAAGGTACCACAATCATAAGCTTAAGGAAAAAATTTTACTCAGCCTTTTCTATGCTACAAGTCAATCCATTAGCCCTATATGCTATTAAGAAAACTACAATATCCTTAAAGATACAGAAACTTTAAAGGCTCTTCAAAAATCATCACACCAAAGAAAATGCATTCGAGAATCAAAATTCTCCACACTGCAGTTAAATTCATCTGTGACTCCTGCATACAGTTTGAGATCAGTATATTTCAACTTCTCTTTCTGACTCTTCACCATTTTAACTCCCCTCTCTTTATCACATAAAAATACACTACTCATAAAAGTCCAGCTAGATTTTATAGAAGTATGCGTACAGATATTTCTTTTCCAGCCAACATAACAATAAGCTGTGTTATCACAACTGTGTTTCAACAGAAAAAGGAAAAATGATCGGATATGTTCTAATAGTCTCTCATTACCTTACTATCTCCCAGGTGTCACCATGCACAGCAGTTATCATAGTCTACAACAGAATGAGCCAAACAAAAAGATCCTTAATCAGTAGGAATGTTATCTCTGACAAAGACATCAGGTCCCTTCTGGCCATCTGGTAATCTATTTTTTGTGCAGGAGGTTGTAGATCAATTTTCCCAGGATTATCACAGGTCAAGAACTTCCTGCCAGAATATGTGCTATTGGAAGTGACCTCTTCTCAATTATGTATTTAGTGAAGGTACCACATTATAGGCTATTAATTTCAGAGGACTTAAGTTCCTCTTCTGAAGCTAGACTATAATACTGACCATCATAAACCCAGTTCTTTACTACAGATAGCAACATAGCTACAACCTGAAGTCAGGAGCTGCTTTCTGCCATATCTCTATGTAGACCTGAAGGCAGGAAAGCCTCACACTAGACCATACTGCCCAAGGCCCTGTCCAACCTGGCCTTGAACACTGCCAGAGATTGAGCATTTACCACTTTTTTGTTCCAGTTTCTCATCACCCTCACAGTAAAGAACTTCTTTATATCCAGCCTGAATTTCACCCATTTCAGTTGAAACCCATCACCCCTTGCCCTATCACTACAGTGATCATACTGATGAAGAGACCCTCTCTGGCACCCTTGTAGGCCCCCTTTAGATATTGGAAGGCTGCTATCAATCATGTATAGTGGCTTGTTACCACCCTTTGCCACAGGCTCCTGCCCTCAAACCTTTGCTAGTACAAGAAACAAGTAAATGCTTCTCCTTTCCTTCAGTGGAAAGCTGAGTGACTCAGCTGATTTTGCCAGGAAATGGTTTGAGAGTGCCTGCACCATTCAGAGCATAGGACACAGTGCTGCTGTTTCCAGAGGCTTTGGTGATGACTTTAATGGATGCAGCATGATCCAGATGACCATGCCTGTCAAGCAATAGAACTACATTCTTCTTGTCTATGCTACATCTGCCCTAAGAATAAACACAGAATTTTGCCTACAAGATTGCCAACTTTTCTAATTCTAATTTGATTAAGAATCATAAATGGAATATGGTGACAAAAATTTCTGTGAAGAAAGAAATCCTGTTGTCATGGGTTCAGCAGCAGCAGTCACTTTTCTTTTTTTCGTAGTATCTGGTGCAGCGCTGTGTTTGGATTTTTGGCTTGGGAACAGTGCTGATAACACCAGTGTTTATAATTATGGCTTAGAATGTTTAGGCTGGCAGAGGACTTTCTGA
>JASSUY010012865.1:0-28308 GCA_032466535.1 Forpus xanthops | reverse complement strand
GGTGGTAGCAGTAGTGATTTATGTTATACCTTAGTTACTAAACTGTCCTTATCTCAACCTGTGGGAGTTGCATTCTTCCGATTCTCCTCCCCATCCCCCTAGGACTGGGGAAGAAAGAGGGGGGAGTGAGTGAGGGCCTTAAAACACGACACCTGTAAAATATTGAAAATGACAACAAAGCTATTAAAGCAATTTCACATTAGGACTCAAGTTAAATGAAAGAAATAATTAGCTGACTAAGCTGTATTCTTCTCTGTAATGTTTGAATTGCTTTCAAGTGAACTCTTCATGACAGCATTTGACATAACTAGGAAGTTTCAAATTTTACTTCAGCATTCAGGGCTTGAAAAAAAAGCACCTATCTGTTTGTTTAATATATTTACTAGAATTTAACTCACGTTGGCAGATATCAATTTAAGCCCCAGCTTGGTTACTGTAAAAGTGCTGAGAGACTGCTGCCATTTTACACTCAATGAGTAATTCCACATGGAGTTACTGACAGCACAATTCTGTTTCTAGATTAGTTGCTGTTGTTGTTACACAATACACTAGGTGAGACCTCCATTTTTATTAAGTGGGCAGGAATTCTGCTCACTGAAATGTTTCCATTCCATTCCCAATACAGAACCTTTACAGTGTAATTTATACATAAAAACAAACAAACATTGTCACAAGACTTCACAAATTGCATGCTGCTTTATAATTCCTTTATTTAGAAATAGGGAGAGGAATTTGACAGAGCGGTCTTTGTCTCCATCTATAATTGATGGTTTTAGAGTTTAGTTTTTGAAGCACATTTATTGATTTAAGGACTAGAAAGAGCACAACATGAGCGGGTCACAAATAACATTCTTCTGTTGTAAGATATCACTGGAATCATTAATGAAATCAGTTAACACAAAGCCATATCAGAACCTTGTGAAACATTGAGTGTTGATCTGTTAGAAGTCAAGGCACTTTGATATATTTGATAAGAAGCAACATTTCCCATTCTTCTTTTGTCAGTACACAAAAATGATATCCTAAAGAAACTTAGTGGGTTTGTGAAATGTTTCAAGACAAGAAATCAACCAAGTCACACAGCCAAAACAAATTTTAGTTCTAGATACACTGTAAGTCAGAACATATCAAAGGTAAGTCTGCAAAACTAACCATCTCAGCGGGAAGTGCACAGGAAGACCTGTGCTTTTTGGGAAACAACTCAAAGATACTGGACACTAATGGTAAAGGTTACATATAGGTTACAAATTGGCAAAATCCAAGTGGCTTTTCATGAGCAGAAGAAAGGAACCTTTCTTGCCTATGAAATCACCACTGAAACACATCAAGGAGGAAAACAGTGAACAGAGCATGAGGGAGAGAGCTGCACCTAACCCCAGCTTTCCCAAGTCCTGTTCTTGTGAATGGGCTACAAGATGTCATTCTACAAAGAATGTGAGGGGACTCTGCTTCTTAACATTGCATCTGAAAGAATCAGAGACACTGAAATGTTTGAACTGCGTATCTGTATTAAAAAGAAAAAGAAAAATACCGAACATGATTCAAAGCAAGGAATTAACAACCTGAAAGTGTAAAATCTAATGCTGAAATCACTGTGTGCTAACTAGCAACCTTTGTGACACATTCGGAGTCTTAAGAGTGTCCAAGGTGAAATAGAGATGAAGTGCTTTTCTTTCAGCAAAATAATGTAGTTACTAAATTCTGTTTCTTTTTACTATAAGGAACTTCCATCCTTTGCATAGAAAGGATCAGAAAGTATTCCTTGAAAGAAAGGAAAGCCTAGTAAAAGAAACTTTACCAGTCTCCTGTCATTCTGCTGGCAACACTGCTCTAGCAAAGGGTGAATAGAGCTGTTAAATCATTGTATATATACATGTGACCTTCAGTATGCAGTGTTTTTTCCAGCAACCATGAAGTGACTACAATGGTGACAAGTTATTTTCTGGGTAATATTGTGTGTATATATATCACAAGATGATAGAAGATTTCATGTAGTAATCTTACTTTGCTCAGTGAAGTTAGCGTGACATATGCTTCTTTGTGATATAGAACAGAGTAAAATTGAGTTTTATTATATAAGTCCTGACAAAAATGGTAAGTGAAATAGCAGTGGTGCAATGAAGACAGGGCAAACAGAGCCACCGTAATGGGCTTTGTAATATCTCAGACACAGCCCTTGATGTTTAGAAGTAATTTCATTGGGAAATGGAATGTCTGACAAGACACAGAGGTGATTTTTAAGAGGGGCATTGACAGAAGCGACCTTAATTTAACATATCAGCTGAAAGACAGCATCTCTCATCATGCAGCTTCTTCTAAAATAGTTCTTCAGTGACAGCATCAAATATGAGCCAAAGTCCTAAGATAAGACAACAACCAAGCCCATAACTTTCTGCTCCAAAAGTGAATCCACAGTGAAAAATTAACACTGTCATAACACCAGGGACTTCATGAATGAATAGAAATCCATCAGGAATCACAGGTCATGCAAAAACTAAATACATTGCACAAAACCACCACCTATCCCAAAATCCTTCTGTTTCTTCATCTCCCAAGAAAGCAAGCCACATTGCCCTCATTTCACAAGCAATCTAACAAAGCCTGAAAGACATGAGCTTTAGAGATGGGATATGTCTGGAAAGATGAATTTTCAAGAACTTCTTGGCAGGTAACTCCCCACTGAACTAAAGGAAATTTGGGTAACTGGGAGTCTTCAAAAATCTGCCTAAAATTACATGTTTAGAACAGCAAATGAGATGTAAAGTCAGAAACGAAACTTCAGGAATCCACTCCATGCCTTGGAGCTGTCCATGTCTTTTTGCACTCTCTTTTTCATAATGTATTCAGCTGAGCCAATTGGCCATACTCTAATGCAAAGAACTGGCTGCAAATGGTGCAGATATTTAAGGAAGGAGTTCAAAACTTGAACCTTGGTTCCTGTCTTCTCTAGTATTAACTTTCAGCAAGCTTATGTCTGACCTCTTGCCTTTGCTTCACAAATATCCTACATTTTTGTGCCCTTAGGCTGCTGTTCTATCACTTCAGGACCTCCTCCCCAAGACATTGTTTTCACATATTTAACCTCATACATCATTTCTGTCACCTCAGGAGCAAGAAAATCTCCAAAGCAGTGTTAAAATCTCAGTTTCCATGTTTTAAATTAATATTTACAATGCTAATAAAAAATTCATATTTACCATGGCAACCTGCACCATACATATGCTCCTGATGAAAAGTAGAGAAGCCATTAAAAATAAATAAAAATAAGCAGGCACAGAAATGAAACATACACATTTCTGGACACATATTTCCAATGGAGGGGAAAAATAAATTAATCAGCTCTATTAAAAACACAGATTTCCACATCAATACAAGGAACATGAAATGTTCAGAGAGAAATATGAATCGTTAGTTTAGAGGGAACTTACTCAGTTTGGGTCTGCACAGTCTAATGGGGAGAAAATGAATAATCTCAAAATAGAAACTGGATGACAAATCTTGATTGGTCCAACTTCTGTTTAATCCTTGTATTCCTTTCTGTGTAAACCTTACATTCTTTTATTTCTTTCTGACACATTAATTACATTAAAAGAGAAGCTTTGGGAAAACTCCCATCAGCATATCTTTTTTTCCATCACTTTCTTGGGGGCATTTTATAACCATAAAATATTCTGATACAACATACTTTATAATATTTTATAGCCATATTTTATATATTTATAAGAAAATATTTTCTATATTTAATAATATTTTATAACCATAAAATATTCTGATACAAGAGCAGAAACTTTTTAATTAAAAAAACTCAGAGACCCTTCCCTTGATTTTTGGATACTCTAGAAAATAACAAGCCTGAATATGTCCTGAGTGCTAACCCCAATCTGTTTCTAAAGGAAGCTTCTGCCTAATCAGGAATATGGTGAAGCATTTCAGATGAAGTACGCTAAATGTAACAGCATCCTTCCTCAGAAATGACAAAAGCTTATCTCATCTACCTGAGCCAAGTTACTGCATTTTTCTGTCTGTGCTGGCTATAATCACACAAGCAGTTGCAGAGGTAAACACAATCTAGGTGTATGCATGTATTCAGCTGAAGGGAAGAAGCTCTGCTGGAGCATAGTCTTTCCTGGAACAACAATACAATCAGAGTAGGTCATTCTCATGCACAGCAGAAGTAACTCTGCTGATTTCACAAAAATTACAGCAAGAATAAATTTAGCTGTGCACAATAAAAGTGAGAACTTTACTGCAGCTGAACAATTGTCTGAACCTCATCTTCTCTGCGTAGACATAAAACATCAGAAGGCGAACACTCGGTATTGCTTATAATTCTTTTTATTGTTATTCTTGATGCCAGTTGCTGTCAAAAAATAGAAATATTTTCATAGCAGTAAAACCTAATCAGTCCTATACTGCCTGCTGTTTTTTAACTTGGGGCGAAAGATAATAAACCATACTGAATTACTATTTTTAATACAGGATTTTTATATGCAGTGATTTTTTCCCCAAACATTAATAAATGAGGGTAAAAGTCTTTCCCTCCTTGCAAAGCTACATTAGGTTTAATTTGTTTTTATTGATTTCCAGAGGCATTTACACAAGGTACAGTATAAGAAGAATATGTTACTTAAATATTTTTTCACAGGCATGTTCTTTTCACTTCAGAAAAATAACAGAAGATCTTTCCAACCTGCTGTATGCTGCCTGCCACTCCTGTGTGGCAAAAATAGCGGCATCTCTTCTTAAATACAATGGGCTTTATTTTCAGTATGGTCCAAGCCCCAGATAAGTATTTAGGGTTAAATCACAAAAATCAACATTAACTTTTTGTAAGAAGAAGGAACAAATACACCAACTTTGACATGACTGGAAAGAGATTTTTGTAGTGCCTTTACTAACACTACATGCTTTCTGAACAAGGAAATAAATGTGTTCAATTCAGCCTGTGATATGCTCATCAGACTGACATACACGGCAGTGTCTTGACACTATGTCAATATGACCATTACACACATTTCTGTCTGTACCATATATACACTTCATCTCTGGCACCAATGTTTATTAGAGAGCCCAAGAAACATCAAGGATAAGCCACAAGCATTTGGCTCATCATAAATCTTTTTGAAGAAAGAAGATCAGGTAGGGAAATAGCAAACTCAACCTTTGAAGGAAGTCCTTACTGAGGTTAAACTACTTTTTCACTCATGCCAAATATCTGATCTTCCTTTCTATTCACTTAGAAGGAACTAGTTACCTAAAGCTACAGAAGGAGGCTCTTAAAGGCCTTCTTATGCTGATGGTTTGGTTAAAAAGTCTGTCTCCTGAGGTTGTCTTAGAGTTAAAAGCACAAATATGCTGGTAAATAGGAATTCAACATGAGACATAGGAATGCACTCAGATGACTCAACTCAAGCTTATGGTGACCCTCGTGTTTCTAGCCTGCTCAAAAAACAGAAGCACAAATTCAAATTCCACAATTCAAAAGGATAAGAACAGGATATCTCTTGACATAGCTGGATAAGCCACTCTCAAGTCACAGCCATAAGAAATACTTAGTGAAGCAGATGAGAGCAGACAGGGGAAACAGACTGAAGACCAGAAAGCCAGACAAAGGCCTCAGGATGATTTTGTCAGGCAGACTGGAAAGCGCATAAATAACTTTGCCAAGAGCCAAAGAGACATACAAACACAGGCAAACCAGCCCAAATGATGTTGTGCTGCATACTGACTGCAAGATAGAGAGCAACTTCCGGGGCCTTAAATGTCTTTTAGAGGCTCTTCTGAGGTGCACAGAGGAGGTTGCACACCAGCTGTGATGGTATAGTGGATATATTAAGTGTAGAACTGTGGCTTAAGTGATTTTGGTAGACATATTTGCTAGACCTGATGTTTGAAGAGTGATTCAAATGCCTAAAAATAGCTATCTAAAAACACATTAAGACGGTATAGGGCTGGTAGAAACAAAGCAAGACTTACTAAGGCTTGTGCACTTCTGGCACATCTGCTGGAGGGCAGGATATGCTGGGTGTCCACAATGGGACTGCACATGTTTAGCACTAGAATTACTTGCTTTGCAACTTCCATGGTGGAAAAAAACAGACAAGCCTGCTGACAGCCAAAAATACAGGTATAAAAATTACACAGTGGCATCACTGGCCCAACAAAATGAAGCCTGATGCTCAACTTATTCTTTACCCCTTAGTAGGCCAAAACACTGCTTGTTTTTAATAAAGAATTACTGTTTCCAGCCTAATACTGACTTCATCTCATATTACATATTATCAGCTACTCTGCTAGAAGTAATCATCCATTCCAGAAATACATGCAGCTAATTTCACATAAAACCAGGAATTCAAGTAAATTAGGAGCACTTACAGGGCAAAGGGAGAAATGCTAGAAATGACATTCCAGAAAGCTCCTGAACAGAGTGAGGTTTCACCACAGGGCACAGACTTTTCTAGAAGAAAACAGAGACAGTTTTAGAGAAACAAGTTACTCTGAACCAGAGGTTTATATTTATCTAGGTTACAGATTTACCTAAACTGGAATCTCACCTAAATATACAATGAAAATATATCACAAAACAATGAACATACAACCCCTGTAAGATGAAGACTACTACAAATTTTCTGGAACTGCAAAAGAAGAACATGTCTGAAGAGAAAAATATTTATGTGCATAGATAGAGACTGGATGCACATTTTCAGCCATTCCATTTGAAAATTTTCCTTATAGCTTTCATAACATTTATTAGGAGTTTAAGATACTGGTATTTATGACAACTGGATGTCATTGACATGAACTAAAGAAAATAAGAAGAGAAGATACAATTGCAGCCAAGTTGTATTTAAAGTGAGCATAGTGTTCACCCCTCTCTTGGGTCAATGGGATATTTATAGAATCATAGAATAGAACTATAGAATGGTTTGGGTTGGAAAGGGCCTTAAGATCATCTAGTTCCAACCCCCTGCCAAGTGCTGGGACACCTCACACTAGACTGCATCGCCCAAGGCTCTGTCCAACCTGGCCTTGAACACTGACAGAGATGGAGCATTTACCACTTCTCTGGGTAACCTGTTCCAGTGTCTCATCACATCTACTCTTTAATGTATTTGTTCTGGCTGGAATGGAGTTAATTTCCCCCCCCCCCCCTCCCCCGTGGTGGGGGGACTGAAGGTGGACAGGGTCAACCCATCACATTGTGCCAACAGAAGAAGATGGATGTATCCTGTCTCTCCCATTCAGTGACTGCCTGAAAAGCTGAGACTGCTTTAAGTCACCACCTAACTTTATCAGCATTTCGCACATATTCAGTGATCTGCAGAGCCATTACAAAGGCAGGGAATATCTGAAAAGTAAAAAGCTGTGTAAATGTGCTTGCTGCCACAGAATTGCCCCCAACTGGGAATTTATTCCTTGCAAACCATGAGCTGTAACAAGGAAACTGCCATTAATGCATAAATATTTCCTGTGCTTTGCTCTTGCTCGACCTTGTTTGTAGCTGTGCTTGCCAACTGCAGACACGAACTACATAGTTTAGCTCGAGCTTATTGCAAAACTGGCTCTGAAACAGTTATTTACAACGTGGAGAGAGCCGTAAGAACTGAGTCTGCCATGCTGCCTTCTGGCAGAAGAGCACAGAATTTACTTTACAGCTCTCAGAGCTATCTCTGAAGCCTCAACTTCTTGTTTGTACGTTTTTTATTCACTTGGTGTTGTACCAAGGTGTTAACAGTTATTGAAAACAACCACCAGCAGTCCAAAACAGCTCCTTCTGTCCCAGATATCAGAAAAGCTGTCACATCAATGTGTAGACAGTCACTAATTGTCTCAGAGCAGTATAGACCCATATGAGAAACAGGCAGCCTCAGGTGTTGCTTTCCAGCAGCATAGCCAGCTTGGAGCTATTTAGCATGACAATGTACCATGACAGGCAGGTACACAGAGCACATAGAGAATTCTTTGGTACTTCCAGATTACTGTCAGCATTCAGCTGCTACAAAGTTAGCCTGCTGGATCTGTCCTACAGAACAAGCATCACTGTGATAACAGTACATGTACACCACTTGGTTTATGCACTTAAGGTAGAATTAGGAAGATCAATACATTAGCAGTTGGTGACTGCAAAATAATTTTACATTTTTTCTACTTATTTATTCTGTTTCATTTAAAATAACTCCAAAATAAATATATTCCCTGTTTCCCTCGGCTTCCTCAAACTTGCACGTCCCCTTCCAATGAGGGAGTGCATTTTTATAGCTATAACATGACAGTAATTTTATTCATTAAGACTTTGCCAGCCAAGGCACTTGGGGACTCATAGAAAAGTAATAAACACATGTTTTAAAAGACACAACAGAAAAATAATTTTAAAAATAGACTTAAAATACAAATTAAGCAGCAGGAAAAGGTGTTCTAATAAACAACCATCAGCACTGGTCATAAAAAAGCTGTAAGCTCTTTGAAACAGAAGAGTCTGCTTTGTTCACTAATAAAGACGAATTAAAAGAGTAGCCACAGCAGAGTTCTCTACCTTAATGCTTTAACACAGCACAAGCACAATTATTAATCTACACTAATATCATAAAGCAGAGGTACCACTCACACCATCTCTAGAAATGAACACAGTGCCGCTGAAGCCATATTTAATATCACAAAGGTGAAGGTGTTCTTGGTCACAAATCATGGCGAGAACTTGAGGATAGCTTCACAAAACTTGAGAAAGAGTGAGTAAGCAGAGATGGAAGAAGTGTGCTAAAGAGGCGCTTCCACCCTCAGCAGAGCAGATGTGATGATGGAGTGTGCAAAGCAGAAGATGAAAGAGGAAAAAGGAGAAAGAGGGGCATAAGAATGGGCAAAATCCAAGGACCACCAGTGCATTGGGAAGACAATCAAAAGCAGTCTGCCCAGTCAGATCAGAGAACAGTGCAGAGTCCAGCAGCTGGTAATGGAGTCAGGGGAATGACTATATGATTTCAGCCATAGCAGCAGAATTCCTATTTAACATGTATCACAAAAGGGCAGAATCCAATAATTTCAACTAGTTTCTGATTGATTAATAACACATTAACCTGATCTAATGCATAAATCTGAGGTGACCTTTAAAACAGCAGTGAAAGAACTTTGGCTGACAACTCTTAGAAAACTTGAAGCAGCCATGCTCTTGCTTTTTGAGCAAGGTGCAAGTACAGTGGATGTGAAACAAGGGCTTTCATTCAGCTCTGCCTGTACTTACCTTGAGTATTTTAGATTCAAATAAATTCCCAAAACTGGAGTTAAACCATAGATATCAATAGCAGAACCCAAGTGATTTTGAAGAAAGCCTGACAAAAACAGCCCCCCCCCCTTAATTTCACCAGCTCCTATATCAGGGTTGACTTTGTACCTCCACAGATGCTTGTGGAAAGGGAGCAAAGTGTGAAGTACTCAGTTTAGGGACAGGTTCAGAGACTTCCACACAAAGCACCAGACACATGTTAGGTAGATTTTATTTCTGTGGCAATCAGATTTTCAGAAGCTTTTCTGCCCTCCCACTCCAGGTACTTTTAGCTGAACTCTGCCACCATCTAGCCAGATTCACTTAGCCAGGTTAAGATTGAATGGAGCACAGCACTAGTCCCACAGGAGCATTCACCCACTCTAATTACACACAGCAACACAATGACAAGCTCTTGCTGCTTTCTACAGTTGAATAAAAGCATCAGATAACCTTTTTAGATCTTGCTTTATGCTACTTTCATTCATAGCTTTTCAATACCCTTGCACAACATCAGCAGAACAAGCAGTCCTGCTTTGTCAGCCAGCTGGGTGCCCAAAGAACATCCTACCTATGAGACTGAACTGTGAATCAGAGCACTAAACCATAATGCCCAAAAAGAGCTCTGTGCCCTGCCCAACCAACCACACAGTTCAACATCCTGTCAGGTATCAGATAAAGTATGTAAAAACCAAGGGAGAAACATTTACACAAGTCACACTTGAGCAGTAAAAGCCAGGCCTCAGGCTTTCACAGCGCTACTGGCAGTCTGTTTGCCCAGCACCTGGTTTGGCAGTACTTCAGCAAACAGCATTCCCTTTAACTAATACAAATCACTTGTACAGCAAAAATGGGCCCACAGCAACTAATTCATCAAATCTTAAAGAAAAATTAAGAAAGAAAAACGTAGATCTGAAAGCCAAAATACCATTCCAATAACAGCACTTCCATTGTTAACCTGCGTACAGGAACAGATACCAACAACTGCTGTCTGTTTGGCAAACGTAAATGTGACAGAAGAGAGCTGACCTGCCCTTCTATCAACTTGTTTTGGTAAGTTGAAAGACAACAATTTTTTTTCATAAAAAAATATGAAAAACCATGACTCCACACTAAGAGGGTCACAACTGATTTGAAAACTTCTCTCAAGGCTCAATGGATTTGTCCCAAGGTGGAAAGCCACATCAGTATCATAGAAGATTGTTTCTGTGCATTTGAACAGCTTTGTTCTGAGCGGTAGCTAGGCTAAAGTAAGATAGACAACACTTGATTGACAGGTTTTCCATTTTTATATCTCCAGGAATGCTACAAGACATGCACAAGTGCCCCTGATAATGTACAGGCTGAGAGAACAAACCATAATAGACAGCCAGATTTTGTAAATCCTTGGTATACCAGATGACTTATGCAGGAATATTACAACAAATTGCCTCTGAAATTGTGGCATGCTGCTCTGGGCAAGAATCTCTTCAGTGTCCCTCCAGGAACAGAACTTTTGTTGTTCTAAATTGCTGTAATTAGCTCTCTTCAGAGCCCTGTGGCTATAGCTATTCCATTTCCAATGCAGTAATGCTCTCCAGGTAACAAGATGGTTACAAAATACACCTTTCAAACCAGCTAGAAAAGCTATGGGAACTCCAAGAGTACTCTTTATAATCAGAGCAGGATGTATGATTCAGTATTTTCAGCCTTAAGAGAAACTAGGCAGAAAGTAGGTATTACACATTCCCTCTCAGGGGAGAATCTTACAATGTTTGCATTAAAAAATGTTAATTCTGAACACACAGATTAACCATTTTAGTGCAGCTCTAATTAAAAGAAAGTCAGGTTATCTCCTTCCCCAACCCCCCAACCTGCATTTCAAGATTTAAAGTTGAAATGGACCCACGGTGGAGCTGATCCTCACTCTTAATGATCCTTATGGAAGAAGATTTGTTATCACTTTATATGCCAGGATCAGTCCCTTAATTTTACACTAGACATCTTCCCACAACGGGCTATGGCTCAGCGGTCCCATTTGCAACCTTTTCTAAATGGCACGGGTATGAATAACAGGTTTGTCTTCACTGTCATATAGTTCAAGAACAGTCTTACAGCTAAATTAACATTTTCTTTAATTTGATGTTTCCTGATATTTCATTTGATATTTCATATTTCCTGATATTTAATTTGATATTTTTTTTCCTGGTAACCTCCCTGAAAGGTCACTGCTGGAATATGTATAAAGGTATTTTTTTGCCATTTTTTGACCACTTGCTCCCACCACAGCTCAATATTGGTTCTGATCAGGATGATATATATCTGTTCAGCAAAGATATAATGCCCTTTCACTTTTACCCTCAAAACATGAATAACAGTTCATATTCGAATCACAAAGGTAATGTCATTCTGTTTGCTGGTTGAAATTCAATAGGCTGTATCTTAGCATTAGGAGACAGAACTAGGCTGGGGTATTTTTTTTGGAGAAACAGAAAAGCCTTAATTTTTCATTGAACTTTTCAAGCACAAGTCTTGCATTTATGGCATTTTTGCATCTTGAAGGATTACAATTCTCTTCACTACAAGTGCAATATTAATAATAAAAAAGAGACATAATTCAGCTGACATTTTGAGTTTTCAGAGTATCACAGAAATTCCCTTGTGCTCTCTAAACAACTTTCTTGTAAGGTACTGAAAAATTACTGCCCTTAATTTGTAGTTGCAGAAATGTGGAAATTAGGTTAAGTAACTGTACAAGACCACAAAGTGAATCACTACAGAAACCAAGGGATTATATCTAGAGTCCTTGATTCTATCACTAGATTCTATCCACAGAAATCAAAGGTTAAAGTCACTTTTAACCACATCAAGTTGAAAAGAAGCAGCTGGTTAATGTTACAGATTTCAGGACAAGCATTATTTATCATCAGATCATTTTCAAATATGGTATTTAAGTGAAGAGCAAAAGACCACTTGATATGGAGAGGACTGCTCAGGAACAAAACAGTGCTTTCTAGTGAACATCTGTGATTGCCAATCATGTGCTGAATACTCAGTAGAGTATAAAAAAATAACATGTGAGGTTGGGTTTACAATTAAATTGGAAAAGACAGCAATAGTGTAAGAACAATAAAATTTGGGTTTTTTTGGTCAAAGTGGGACAGTACTCACAGCCAATAGCAATCAGGATGCTAACAAGCTCTATTTAAATGTCCATGCTCTTCCTTTGTGCTGCACCTGCTCCTTAGCCTTGACCCATCAGTAGCTCTGCTAATGAAGGGTTTTCTTGACAGCCGTTTGAGTTAAGAAAATCACAACAAACCTCATTTTTACTGTGGAGTATCTTGAAAATTTACTTGCAAAAGGCCTGTGAACTACCACTTGGGGCAACTGGTCCTTATACAAGAATGATCTTGTTTCAGAGATCTTGAGCTGACTGTATTTTACTCAGTTATTAATTAGCCATGCTGGCAATGGGCTTTGCTCAACCTTTTGTTATCAATTTTGTGATCAATCATTAATCAAGCGCAACTTCCAAAGATGACAGGCAGAAGAGAATTAAGAAAGGCTGAAATAGGAAGCTAGGTGCTAAGAGTGACAAGGAGAAATGACAGCCAAGAATGATGAGACAGGCAGACTGCTTGTCTAGGCTTTATGAGAAACCAATAATCTTTCAAGGAAACATTCTGAAAACATCAGACCTAAAGATCCATCTACCTTTTCTGTCTCATTTCTTCATGGCTTTCTGTGGGTATTACCTTTTGTGGCTATTCCTGCTTCTTTGTTCTGATTCTTCTTCAGCATTATCAACATCTTTAACAGATTTCCTCAACTACTTCTTTCAGTATTTCTGAGGATGAAGCTTGGAATTTGTGGCTTACCTACTTTCCATAAGGCAGATACTGACAGCACTACATTCACTGTGTGTATGAACACCACATGGCATCACTCTTTTTCTTTGCTGTGTTGTGTACGTGCGAGCCACTGGATTGTACCAGTGTCACATCACAAAACAGTGACAACCAAAACATAAAAACCACAGGCTGCAAAACCATTTGGTTTCTATCTTAGAGCTGTTGCTTGTTGTCACCCAAGAATGTTTATTGGTACGCTTCTAGCTCTTCCAGATCTTCTCATAGGAGGAGAAATCCACATCCATGTAATTGTATGAGGCAGTGAGGCTCCTTGGGATCTAACAGTTGTCACAGTATAAGGCTGTTGGCCTCGTTATAGCATTTATCCTGCATTCTGCAGAGCCATGAAGCAATGCATCATAGAAAAGCAACATGCCAAATAAAAGCCATGCTAAAAACTTAATGCACTCTAAGTTTGATTGAACTTAGCAAAGCCCCAGCTTCTGCAGGATTCTCATGTGGCAAGGCAGGAATGTCCTCTGCAGCTCCTGCTTTAGTAATAGTTTGATTACATACTTGAATATAACATTTATTGAATTTGCACTGCAGAATCTGCATCTTCGCTATCCGTCAGTTTACATTAGGGAAGTGCAAAAATGTATGTGAAGATCAGGTTAAGAGCTGGTGTTCACATGTCTGTGAATAATCCATGACTCACCTTGGGATTATACAATAAATGTGAGACCTTGGTATTGGGGCTCCCCCCCCCCCCCCCATTTTAACAGAGTAACAGCTAATTGGTATTGACAAAGCTCAAGAGCCATCCAAGTACATCCAAGCGAGCAGACCTTCCGCAGCCTCCACTTACCATTGCACAAACAGGCTGTACAAGCAGGTGGCCAAACTTGGGAACACTGGATTAGCAGCATTAATCCCTTTTAATTAAAGCTCAAGATCTGAGATGATGTTACCCAGCAAGTGTGTAGACGGCATTGTGCGAGCTTGCATAGGCACACTCCTCTGTGGGGGTTTGCACACCAACTCCTGACAGATGCTAAAAGGCAGTTAAAATGAGCTGCAACCTTCAAACTTTCCCAGCCGCAGCTCTGACAGGGCAGACAGCCGGACCCACCCGCAGCCACCACACTGCCTCAGCTCCTCCTCACCACTTCCCACAGGAAAACGCCGATGGCAGCCGGCACCCCCCTGCCTGCCGCGGGCTGCCGCTCCCGAGGGGAGGCAGTAACGTCCCGAGGAGGAGCCGCAGGACCCTGCGGAGCCGCTGAAGATACAACCACAACCTCCCGGCCCCGCCTCCCTCCGCAGGGACCGCGCTCCCGCCCGAGCCCCGCCTCACCCGCGGCCACGCCCGCCCGCGCCTCACCTTCCTCCGCGAGGGGGCGAGAGGAGTGATCCCCCCGCCGCGCCCCGGAAGCGCTGCAGGCTCCACCCCCCCGCAGCGTGGATTGGCTGTCGGTCACGTCGCTCTTAGCCTGCCCGCTCGCTGATTGGCTGCGGCAGAGCGGCGGAGGCCCGGAGGGGCGGGCTGCGGTGGTCTGTGGGAAGGAAGGTGCAATGGCGGCGGTGGCACAGTGCGTGCGGGGCGCGTTGCGCCCGCGGTATCCGCTGCTCAGCTTCGCCCTGAGGTGAGGATCGCGCCGTGCAGCCCAGTCTGGGTCTGCTGTAGCGGGATAGGTCGGGCCCGGGTCTGCATTCACCGCTTTGCTGTCGCCGAGCCAAGACAAGAGCGGGGCCCAGCCCCGCCGCCCTGGGGTTCTTCACCCCCTGAGCCCGACCCTCCAGCTCTGCGACGGGAGCCTCTTCTGATAGCGGGGACAGCCGGTGCGGGTCCCATGTCCCTTACTGTCCGCCCGGGGAGTGTCTCAGCCGAGCATCGCGGGGCTCGAGTGGCCAGGCCGTGCGTCTGAAGGCCTCTGGGCCTAAAGTGTTGGTGCGGCGTGTGGGACGCCAGGCCTGTTGGGACTGCAGTACTGAGGTTGTCCCGTGAGCCTTTTTGTTCTCGGCTTCAGCCTCAGAAATATTAGGAAGGGATAAAAACTCATCTTCGTGGAGACCCGACCGCTCTTGACATGGTATTTGCGATACACCAGTGAGATACAGCAGGGACTCAAAGGTTCTTTTCCGTTGCTCTGTAGCAATCGGCGGCAAACTGCGGTTCTTGTCGGTGTTTTCTGGGAGGCTGTTTGTGGGTGATTGCATCATGTGAACTGGCTTTGTGTCCTGATAGAGCACCGTGCCGAAAGCGAGCACGTGCTGCCTTTAAAAGTGCTGCTGCGTTATAAACTAAATATAGTGAGCACTTACAAGCTGCTGCCCAGTGGTTTTTATATTGCAGCAGCAATGTTATTTTTTTTTTAGCCGTTTAGATGGCCTGAGTTCAATTACTTCTCATGAGAGGTTCTGCAAGTAGATTTTGCACACCCAGAGTTGTATTAATTTGTGCTTTAATGTGAGGATTTGATATGTCAAATAAAGTGCCTGGAAGAGGCAAATACCTTACAAAGTAAGCAACTGATTAGTACTGTCCACATTTTTGCCTTAGGACTTCTCCACGACTGCTTTGTGCAGCAACACAACAGAAAAATACTGGCCAGAACTTGGAAGAGGACCAGAGTCAGAGCCAAAATGAACACAAGGTTGAGCCCAGCTCTGCTGAAAAGATGTTAACTGAAGAAAAGTCCAAACTGGAAGAACAACTGAAAGAAGTTACTGTAAGTATCTTGTGGTTATCGGGTTGCACACCACATACCTAAGAGTGTTCATTATGGGTTTGTGGTGCCCAGTCTGGATGTAGTTGTGTGATTGCTGTGTCATTGAATAAAAACCTGTACTTTGATAATTGCTTAAAGCTTCAAACTAGATGTACAACAAGAGATGCATCTCTGGTACAAGACTTTAAGATTTTTTGGTAACTTCTTCCCGGTTTCTGGATGCAGTTGGACTTTTTCCAGCCTGAATATCTGATACTGAGGTTTGATGACTTCAGTTCACTTGGGTTTTGCTCAGTAGAAAAGTATTTTTGGAAGGCTATGGAAGGGTTTGAGGTTGTGCTTGATGTGTGCATCTGCGTGCACTAGGAGTAGGCTTTCTGAAAAGAGCTGTTGGCTTTTCAAAGGTCAGGGTTAATGGTGCTTAGCTTTTACTTAATAGTCTACTTATTACATACTCTGGAAGTTTCAAACCTTCTCTGTTGGAGAGCCCTTCACACATAAGGCTGAAGCATCACATGCCCTTTGGTTGGCCCATCTTGCATTCTGTCTTCAGCAGAGGGTGAAGGATTAAACAAAAGTAGTGCTTTTCTGGTTGAGTGCTTTATGTAAAATGTATTTCTAGAGCATTTGAGACTTTGAGAGGTAGCCCAGAACCTTCTATAGAAGCAGCACCTATCGATCATAAGTGGATTGTGTTTCCTCCCAAAGCACTGAAGGACAAAGCAGAGATGTCATTTAGCATCTCTGCTGTCACCTTTTGCTATTAGCTGCCTAACGTGGCTCCTCAGTCAACTCATTTTTACTCTACTGTGGGATTCTTCACAAGCATATTCAGCGTGGAAGCCCAGTGTGGAGTTCTGGGTGAGGTGGTGAAGCACTCAACCTGAAGTGCCTAGATTTAATTAATTCCATTCTTAGTACATCTGCTACTAGAGGATTTAGTCTTCATAGTTTGTAAGTTTGAAGAAACTAGCTGTGTTGAATCTTGTTTGCCACAGTGTCAAAATCCTTCAGGACTGATGAAGGCTTCTTATGAAGACACATCATGAAAAGCAGAAAACTTTGATTCATAGTACTTGATGTATCTGTAGAGTTAAAAATGTTTTCTAGCTAATCTGTTGACAAATATTGAGAGTCTGGAAATCTGTCTCACTTCCTTTCCCTCACTTCTGTCTGCATTGAAGTGAAGCAGACATTTGAGTTAGTAGCTGCTGTGCTAATTGGGATGTTGTCTTTAGATTGGTCTTTAGATGGTGGGCCATCTGAACTGTAACTTTAAAATGCTGTTTTATACCAAATATGCTGTTCTGTATTATTGTCAACTACTCAACACCCAAGAATGAAATCTCTTCTGTTACTGGTTTTTCTTCTTTAGGACAAGTACAAGCGTGCCTTGGCAGATGCAGAAAACATAAGGCAAAGAAGCCAGAAACTGGTTGAAGAGGCAAAGTTATATGGTCAGTGAAGGTTCATTTTTGTCTATGCTCATAAGACCCAGGAAATGCACAGCCTGGAAAACTGTGCTGACTGAGCCAGAGTTGGGACATACTGTACTTCCCAAGTCACTCTGACTCCTTGGTGGAAAAATGTATTTGAGGCAGAGAAGTCTAACAGTTCCTCACTTTGCATCAGAGTTACAATCATCTCACCAGACAAGGGCAAGGCTCACACAGCTGACTTGAAATCTTCTGTCAGCTTGGTGCCTGATTTCCTACATGTCCTGCACTGGTAGATTTTTTTCAGTAAGGTTTACAGCATCAAGTTTGTCATTTTCACACACTTTGTTCTCGGAACTGACTGCAAAATACTGACATGGAATAGCAGCTTTCCTTCTGCTTTAGAGGTGTTTGTTCTTGGTGAGGTTTTTTGGGTTTGGTTATTTTTGAGGGAGGGTTGGTTTTGTTTGGGATTTGGGTTAGTTTTTTTTTTTTAGCCTTCTGCTGAAGATCATAGCCTTCAAACAGAAGTAATATATTTAGGTAGGTGGATTCTTGTCAGTAGTAGGAATGTAAAATCACTGGCTACAAGGAATGCTAGATACACATCTTTCTTCAACAGCTGGAGCCAGGCTACTGACATCTGATTCAGCTTTTTGACAGTTCAAGCACAAATCTGTAAAACACTGTACACAAATACTGCAGCAGCAGTGTTAATCATTTTGGTGTTCGACTGTCACTCTGGCTTGAAAAATGAGTTGACCTTTTCTGCCACACACTGTACACAGCTCTCTAGTTTAATTCTGAATACAGAAGTTTTAGATTTCTGAGTACAAGGTCTTCAGTTGATGTGTGCTGTCAGAAAAAGCACTTCTCAGTTGCACAGTGTTCTTGCACTATTTTCATGGGTGTTTGAATACTTTCTTCGGAAGGTTATTCTCAATAAGTGTTTTCACTGATAGGCTGCTTAGTGCAGAAGGACTTTGAGTCATGTCTGAGCTCAGAGATGTTACAACAAATATTCAAATAACGCTTCTCATGAATACCAAATTACAGAAAATCTGTACGATTTTAAGTTTTATCATATGTATATGACTGCTTTTTCTGTTGAAGAAAGAGATGTGCAGTTGTTAGTGACCCATTCCTGAGAATTACCTGATCCCATAGATTTTTGCCAGGTGCTTTAGTAGGATTTTTTTCTGTTTAAACCAAGCAATCCTTGTGCTCTGGTAATGCTCATATTGCTTCTCTGTAAGGAAAAACCTATCAAAATGCAGAGCAGTTTGTCACTGGTTCACCTCTACATAGAAATATGTTATTTTACTGAACTCTTTCAGTTTTTCATGATTTCTAGAAATGGTTTGCCTTAAGTGAGATGAGGCCAGGTTCTGTTAGTGTGGGCCAGAGAACAGCTTCAGGGCAGAGGCTATCTTTACCTTAGGAATTGCTCAGTGTTTACAAGGCACAGCTTCTGACTCTGTACAAGTGCTGTGTGGTGGCAGGGAGAGGAGTTCTCACACTGAATCACAGGAGTCCCTTTTCCTCTGTCAAGAGTCCTCATCAGTCTGACTACATGCTTTTACTTCTGGGAGTATTTTTGGCACAGCAAATTAAAGAGTAGGAATAGGGCAACATAATGCTTCGAACTTGAATCCTAGGATGCGAGACACATGAGGAAATGACGTTAATCTGAAGGGTTTGGTAATTTTGATTAGAATTTTAACTATTAATGTCAGGTCATCAGCATAGCTTTAGCTCTTTTCAGTTGAAATATTTTTTTTTTCTATAGAACTAGAGGAGGTGATGTGGGTTTCAAGGTACCTGTAATAATTCTGTATTATCCACTGAAATTGGAAAGGATGTTTTACCCCAGATGTTTATGTATCTTGTTAAAAAGGCCAAAATAGTACAGATTATTTGTGGGGTTTGGGGCTGTGGTTGTTGGGCTGCCTGCTTCCCTCAGTGGACTAATTCCATTCTCTTCTCAGGGATTCAGAACTTCTGTAAGGACTTACTAGAAGTTGCAGACATTTTGGAGAAAGCAACTGAAAGTGTCCCAAAAGAAGAAATTAAGGATGAAAATCCTCACTTGAAGAGCTTATATGAAGGTCTCGTTATGACAGAAGTACAGATTCAGAAAGTGTTTAAAAAGCATGGCCTGCTTAGACTGAATCCTGTCGGAGCCAAGTTTGATCCCTATGAACATGAAGCGTTGTTCCATGCTCCCATGGAAGGGAAGGAGCCTGGCACTATTGCATTAGTATCCAAGATTGGCTATAAGCTGCACGGGCGTACACTGCGGCCCGCCTTGGTGGGTGTTGTGAAAGACGCTTAGCTGCTTAACCTGAGAAGGTAAAATGCCATACAACTATTAAACAGCTGGATGGTTTTCCTCTCACACCGTGCTTTCCTCATTCCTCTGCCCTCAGAGAGGTCTAAATGAATTGCTTGAGGTCTCCCAGTGAAAATGAAGCAACCAATGAAATTGTCCTGCTTAGTGGCCTTCAACATCACTGTTCCACAGCTCTTTTCTCAAGTGTGAAATACAAGAGCCATTAAGCTCCCTAATGCTGTAGATAATGTTTTTTACAACTATTGCTCCCAAAGGTGCATTAAATTGAAAGGAACAAAATGCTCACAGGAATTCTGCATCACATTTAGCATTGTGTGTAGACTGAAAATCCAAATTGTGGCTCAAACACTTCCTTTTGGTTTGTAGAATCCAATGCTGCAGAAGTGGGTGAAGTACAAATAACCCATTTTCTGCATGCACCCATCAGCTTTTATGTGATAAATGCCCTTTTTTTAATGTCTATTCAGAAATAATCTAGGCAACTGAAATGGAAGCCTTGGTGAGTTCTGACCTGTAAATAAAAGGCAATGGAGAGTAGACATCTTGTGTAAGCGTTCAACTCTTTTTGTCCTGTGTGAACGTTGACTCAAGAAAACCATCTAATACTTGTATGGCATTGAAGAACCAATAGAATTTATCCTATCTGGATTTTTAATTTAATATTGTATAAATTGGTTTAAACAATTTTGATAGTCTTGTAACTTCCAAGCTTTACACTCAGTTTGGTATGCAAACTATAGTTACATCCCTGCTGAAAGCCAGAATGCCCACATAAGTGAGTAGGTGTGAGTCTGGTACATTTTGTCTTTTAGAATTACATAAATAATTGCATGTATGTGGCTCACACAGAAATGAGAACTTCGTTTCATCTGCATTTCTTGCATTTGCTCAGCTTGGATCTTAAGTTAGAACAGAACCTTTCCTGAGCACAGATCTTGCCCGGTCTAAACTCCATCTGCTGCTCACAATCTTTTAGAATCAGGCTAAAATACAGTCCATGATTAACTCTATGCTTTATCCTACATTTTTCTAGTCATTTGGATAGGAGTGGATGGAAACCGTCAGATTACACAACTGGCAAAGTCTCTTGTATTCTCGAATCCCACGCATCTAACACACAAGACACAAACCTCAAACTTACTTGTTCATGTTATTAGGACCTGGTAAATAGTAATGCTGAATTTTCGCCCTTGTTTCTGGTTGACTTCCATCAAGCACTTTCCGTGTTAAGGTCAAGTATTGATCAGTTTTTTGGGTTCAGAAGCAGAGTTGCCAACAGTTTACTGAACACAAGACCTCATGGGGACACGTGATTACTTCTCTTTCAAGACTTACTTTACTTCCCTGTGCTGGTTTGCCTCCTGGGAATCAGTTACCTAGCAACAACTTAAGTGCACACTACTGCTGAGGGGACAGTCATGTTTAAGGATTCATTCAATCATTCACAACTCTAAGAATGAAAAATCAGCATTTTGACTGGGCAGAGAAGGGAGAATCATTTTTGGTACATGAAGAATTTGAAAGTACCATCTGGGTTAGAGCATGCTGGAGCTGTGTTCTGCCCCCTCCAAGTCTCTCTGGATCTAAATTAAATCTTAATAACTTCATTAGTATGGAAGTTTTGCAGTAGGACAATCAAAACAAAGGGCAGCTTCTTCCCTAGCAGATTTAGCTTTTGTTAATGGGCTTTCTAGCACCCCACACAAACCGTCTGTTTTGGGCTGTATTACTTCATTCAGGGTGTTCTTAAACAAAAGTTACTTTAAGTGTTCAGTGCAAGACTCAAAGTAACTAGTTTTAGATCTTATTTAAGAGGTTCCTTTTCCTTGGCATGGAGAGCTTCAGCCTTCACCGAGAGCTTAAACCATGAGTGTACTTTGCCATACAACAGTAGGAAGCACTGAAGAAATCAAAGAACAGAGGGAGGTCATTCTGAAATTTAAGCATAAGAGCAGGCAACAAAGCTACCACCAGTACCTCTGCCTTAGCTCTATCCTAAGCATCACTTCTCCACCCACAATCAGCTGGCTAAACTGCATCTCCGTTTGTTATTGCAAAGACTTGAACCATGTTCCTCACAATACAAGCTACATTGCCATTAAATCAGTAATGGAAAGAAACTTTAATACAAGTTTATTTACCAATATACAATGCAAAAACCTAGTAAAATGCTGAGTGTGCACAACATCAGTTAGGTTTTATATGACTTCAGCACAGGCATTTGTGTGTCTGGTACAGCTACACCAGTACACCATTCAAATGAGTGCAACATTCCCTTTAAGGAAGCAGCTAATGAGCTGAACGTGCTCACCAGGTATGTTCCTTCACAGTATTTAATGTGTTATCACTTAAGAGCAACTGGGGCACATGCAAAAGCATTTTGCAAGAAGAGAGTAAACTGAAAGGCCAAAAAAGTCCATTACGGTTGCAAAGAAACTAGATGCAGCCATCGCACAAGACAATAATGGTAGAGTGCGTAGTCTGTGTGACTGACAAGGCAGTTTATGGTCAAAGATTCATGCAAACCTACTGATGCTGTTTTTAATGCTTGCTGGGACAGCAACAAAACGTAAGGCAGGAGGTTCTGTATCCAGAATACTCTAACAAACCCTTCTGCACTGGCAAAGTGGAGATGAATGCTCCTTTGTTACCTGGTAAGCAAATACTGCTGTAAAACACCACTGTGAATGGACTGATCAAAGTAAACATACAGCATCAAAACACATTACTGCCTCTATCAGTAGCAGAAGACCAGTATTTTGAACAGCTTATGGAGTGTCAGTTTTTCATAGGCTTACATCAATGCTGTTAGGACAGATGCTATCATTAGTAATATCTTCCACTAGAAAAATCAAGAGCGTAAGCATATAAAACACCTTTTCATTAGCAACATGAAGGCTAGGTTACTTGTACACTACAGGAAGCACTTTCCAGATCAACACAAGATACAGGTTGAGCTCTTTGCCATGTGTTTGCTCAGCCCCTTCACAACAGAAGCAGTGTAGCTCTAGTTAACTGCAGGATCAACATAACCGCATCTCAGCTTAACAAACAAACAAACAAAAAACCAGCAGCTCATAACAAAGGAATGCTTTGACTAAATCAGTTCCATGTGAAAACATGGAACAGCAGCATCCTCTAGTGCAAGTCACCTTAAAAATTCAAAGCAATAGCTGACAATGAGACATTGCTTCTAGAGAAGCCCTTTCCAAGGGACTAGTATTTGCTAAAGCAAACATTTACCACCTTGAATTTGCTTGCAAGTATAAAATAAATATTGATATCCGTATTTCATACATTAAAAATACTTTATTTTTACATTCATTTTGATGTTCAATAAGTTACGTCTAGCACCAAAGAAACATTTTGGAGGGGCTGAGGCATTAAGAAACTACAAAGTGTAACTGCAGAGTTCATTTCAACATTTAAATGACTCATTGGTGCCTAGATATATTTGTAAATTATTGTTCAGATGGGCTTTAGACTATTGCTTCAGTTCCACTTGGATGTGCCACAACAGTGTAGAAATATAAAAATCACAGATCTGAGGAAAATAATAATAGTAATAAAAAAAAAACCAGCTACATGCAGAGGTCAGCCTCCAGAACATTAGCAGTAATGGGATGTTATGGCAGTTCAGGAACAAGGTACAGGAAGAACCAGACCGCGTAACTAGAATGCCAGAAAGGCTGAGCATCCTTTCTGCAGGGGTAGGACAGAAAATAACTGAGGGTTTATACCTTATGAACCTGTGTGCTTTTTGTACAGTGTACAGGGTTGAAATGGTTCTTAAAGCTACTCAGCACATTGCAGTTAGTTCCACTGTTGCCAAGGAGAGACAGTTTTGTCTCAAGTATTTTACAACAAGCCACTTACAGGTAAGCCAAACAAAAGTGTTACATCCAAGAGGACATGGCCCTTACCTTTTCTGAAGGGACAGAACATCAAACATCACAAGCTCAAAAGAAAAAGGCACTAGAGTTTTGGTTTTCTCTTCCTTAGAAATGCTGGCTTTGTAATTGTACCCCTTTTATTCTAACCTCACTGCTAATACTATTTTGGTAATGCTGGATATGGTAACTAAACCCCAGTTCCTATCAGTACGCCTTTGCCAAGTTGCAGAATTAATACTGGTTCAAGATTTGGTGGTATCCTCACAGACTACAGCCCAAAACATCAAAGCAAATGACCTTTCCAGTCCTCACACTTGTTCTGGAGCCAGTCAGATTCTATGTTTTGGCACTCCAGCGTTCCAGAAGATCTGCTCAACTGGCCTGTGGTCCCAGCTTCCTGCTCTGGACAAGACCAGTGGAGAGGCATAGGCACAAGTACCACTGTGCTGTCTTCTACATGGCAACCACCATATTTATTCATTTGGTTAAATGCCAGCAAGGGAATTTAAGGTTGAAACAAGCATAAAAGTCCTTTTCTCGTCCTCCTTCAACATCTTCCCCCTAATTTAGTAGATCCTACTAACCCAGTGCTGTGGATCTGGTATGTCTGTCACTTGCAGTGTTATACCTGGCCAGAGAGTGCCTGTTGTGAGCACCCAGTTCAGACTGTAGTGTTGAAAGTTGTGAAAAGTCACCTCTCCAGCTGCATTGTTCTCACCACAGTGGGCTGCACTCACGGTTCTCCCGCCATGTCAGTAACTTCAACACATGTGGCCCAGGATGTTTCAAGGTATGTGCAGTTAGAACCCTGTAATGGCTTGATTACAGCTCTGCACTTCAGGAGCACGAGCTGTGTGCTCTGACCTCATCTGTATCACTTCTCTCTTCTGGTTTTAAAGCCCAGTTTCGGTGACAAGTCTCCTTTTGAGTCTCACTCCCTTTCCCTGTCCCTCCCAAAGTTCAGGAGGAGGCTGCAGCTACACCTCCCCAGCCCATAAAAGCTCAGAAGTTACAGGCTCAGAATGAGGAGTAGGCTCCTCCAATGAGAGGGAATGGTGATTTTGTTGCCTGAGCCTCCCAACTGCTGACGGACGACTCATTCCTCATCTTTCCAAAACCCATTTCTGGCCCAAAGCACCACTTGACAGTGGTGCTGACCCCATACAGCACCACAGGACAGCTGCCCTGTACTCCTGCAACTTTGCTATTCACTCATTAACATCAAAGTTGCCGTGGGGACTGTTACATCCAAACCTCAATGTCAAAGCTCCATCTGGATCAGCTGGGTACAAAGGCAGCTCTTCGTGAACCCCTTCCACAGCACAAGTACCTGAAGGCATCTCACCTACTGCATTTCTTCCCTTCCACTCACTGCCATTTCTCATCCCTCCTGCATTCCTAACAGAAACTCACCTACTGTCCCAGCCTTGGCTGTAGTTACTAAGAAGAGTGTTCTGAAAGCTTAGCACTGGTCATTTGGAAGCACATTTGGAAGCTTCAATTTCCTGCCAGCATTACACCAAAAAAGACAACAAAGGGAGAAGAAAGTTTCCAGCAAATGAAACTATCTCCCACCTTCAAACAAAAGCAAGGATTACACAGATACTCATTTATCCAGTAGTATGGAGTTAAGTAACTACTCTGATACTACCGGAATTGAGTAAGTTCATGTGGAAGAAATCTGATAGAATAATGTACCAAAAGCAGTGAAATCCAATGCAGAAGTTTCACAATTAAGTATTTCCCATGATTCAAAGCAAAAGTCCATTTGAACCACGGATTATGAATACTGAGGGGGGTTATGCATTTGCTTTTTTGTTGCTGTTAATTTTAAGTGACATGATTTCTGTATCTTTGTGGAGGGAAGGAAAAACTAACGGAGTCCTTGAGGCTTTAATGTGCCCCTGTTGTGTACTTTCAGATCAGCTGAGTTTCAGGAAGCATCCCTGGATATCCAACCACTTTCTGTTAGAAAGTTTAAAATCCTTTTCTTCAGTACCTTGTCTAAGTAACTGGGAAGGCGACTCTTGGAAGGAATTCCTTGTCTTTTTTGGAGATGGTCTTTAATGATTATAGTTTTTACCGTCACATAACGTGCAGGACTCAGATTTAGAGAGCTGCAGAGCACCTTTTCCCTGTCCGATAAGAGTTCAAAGCCAGGTAGGTTTTCAATGGCAGCAAATTCACCCTCTTTTCCATCTTCCTTCCCTCTCTTGGAGCTCGCTATGTTTTTGTTCTCCTTCCTCTTTTCCCGTTTATGCCTGGCTGCCTCGTATTCTGCCGACTCTTCCATTTTGGTGATCCCATTCCGACGGTACCGCTGCAGCTCCCGAATCTTTGCTCTCAGTATCCTCTCCTTGTGCATGTTCTCAAAGAAGTCTTCAAACTCTTTACAAGACATGAACTGATACAGAGGCCTCAGTTTCAGCCTCAACTCCTTCTCCTCTTTAGTAATCTTTCGTTTGGGAGTTTTCTCCTTGTCCTTTTTATCCTTCCCCAGAAAGGCCGGTACCAAGTTATAGTCTCGTGCAATGTTCTTCCGCCGCTGCCTCTCCTTGAGCTTCCTCACGTACATGTCTACATGAGCTCTTTTCAACTCTATCTCCACGTCGTCATCGTCGTAGTTCACAGAGAGGCCACTGATGAGGGTCTCTGCATCCTGATCATATTCGATCTCATAGTCATCCCGCAGTGGCATGTACCCAAGCTGCTGCTGCTCTGCCACTGTTATGTCCAGTGGCGGCAGCGGTGTGGTCAGGCTGGGGGACAGTGGCCCGCCACTGGGACACGTGTGATCCGTCACTCGGTTCGGGATTGTGTCAGGGATGCAGGCTTTTCCTAGGTTACCATGAATGTACATGCTCACATAGTGCTCCATCACATCCTGGGGCGTTCGGGATGCTCCCACATGAGCAGCCATGTCCTCCTAAATGGAACATAAGAAGGAGTGATCAAATGATTCCCGTTACATCTCCAGCATAACACGCAGAGGAAGCGCCTGACTTTTTCCCTGCTCCTCAAAAGCCAGCTCACAGTACTTAAACTTTTCTAGCAATGCTGAGATTAGCCACACTGCCATCAGAGACATGTTCTTAGGTCAAGACAAGTATTTATAAGTGCACAGAAGCACGCTGCCTGTGAAAGCAGCACCAAGGCAAACTGTATCAAATCCTCAGGCTACAGAACACCACCAAGATACTGGAGCCATATGGTCATTCCTGAGCATCCATCACTCTCTCGGAAATCCAGCTCACCATTACTAGGAAGCTTTCTGAGTCCTAAGCCAGCACTAGGATCACTGCATCATTTGGATTCCACTCATTTATATCACATTGCTAAGGTACTTTTACAGCAATAAAGACATACAGACTACATACTATACAGTTATAGTAAGAAAGATAACATTTACTCTTTTGTAGTTGGTTAAGAACTAAAACAAGGTACAAGAATCATAAATGTTAAAGATTCTGAAGAAGGCTTTATATTTAATAAGATAAACCATAATGAAGTAACAATTATTGAATCAGATTATGATGCTTTTTACTGCTATTCTTTAGAAATGAATGTGTACTGACATGGAAGACAAGCAGCAAGCTCACAGCTGGGACACAGAATGGTTAATGTTGGAAAGGACCTTAACATCATCTAGTTCCAACCCCCTGCAAGGGGCAGGGACACCTCCCACTAAACCATGCCACCCAAGGCTATGTCCAACCCGGCCTTGAACACTGTCAGCGATGGCCCATTCACAACTTCCCTGGGCAACCCATTCCAGTGCCTCACCACCTTACAGTAACGAACACACTGAAGGAACAGGCCGAATGCAGAGAAGCATCAGGTGTAGGCTCTGTCACACTCGGGCTGAGGGAGGGCCAATGCCAGAGCTCACGACACCACAAGTCCGCCAAGGTGAGGGGTCCCGAGGCGCTCCTTTCTGCTGCGGGTCTCACACGGGGCCGAGCTCCGACCCCAGCCCAGAGGCATCCCCTCACCCTCAGGGACTGCGGCCCCAGCGGCGGGGCAGTCTCCCCCAGCAGCCCCTCTCAGGCCCGCCGAGGGCCGCTCGCTCGCTGTCAGGCGGACGGGACCCCGCGGACCTTGGCCCTTACCCAGTTGCCGAAGCCGAACTGCTCGATGGCGTCCAGCAGCAGCTGCTCCTCCCGGCTGCTCCAGCCGCCTTCGGCCTCGGCGCCCCAGAGCGTGAAGCGGCCGCCGTCCACGAGCTGGTAACCGTGCCATCGGCGGTGCGGGCCGATCTCGGCGCCTGCGGAGAAGCAGTCGGGGCAGAGCTCGATGTCGGCGCACTCGGTGCAGCGGAAGCGCAGCGGGCTCACCTCAGCCAAGCAGTACACGCAGTACTTCTTCCCCAGTTCCGCCATCTTACCCCGCCCGCCGACAGCCCGCGCGCACGCGCCGGCACGTCCCCTCACCGGCCTCGCCAATGGCAGCGCGCCCGGAGGGCGGAGCCCTGCAAGGAACAGCCAATGGGAGAGGAGGGCTTGGCCTCCCTCTCGGCCTCCCTGCCAATAGGGACAGCGGGCCTGGGCGCGGGGGGGATTAAAGCGAATGAAGGGCTATGATTGGCAGACAGGGACCCGCCTTCCTTTACCGAGGCCAATCGAAAAGGCGACCCAGAGCAACCCCGCCGCTGACTGGTCAGTTCCGGCGAGGGGGCGGGGCCGAACCGGTGCCATGGGTAGAGGGGGGGGGCCGCGGCGGCCTCGGAGCCGAGTCCCGTTGCCCGGGCAACGCGGGAAGCGGGAGCGGTGCGGCCGAGCAGGCGGCGGCAGGGCCGGAGGGCCCGG
>JASSUY010012864.1:2732-31061 GCA_032466535.1 Forpus xanthops | reverse complement strand
GGAAGAAATTCTTTACTGTGCGGGTGGTGAGGCACTGGAATGGGTTTCCCAGGGAAGTTGTGAATGCTCCATCGCTGATGGTGTTCAAGGCTGGGTTGGATACAGCCTTGAGTTGCATGGTTAAGTGGGAGGTGACCCTGCCCATTGCAGGGGGGTTGGAACTAGATGATCTTAAGGTCTTTTCCAACCCTAAGTATTCTGTGATTCTGATTCTATGCTAATGAAAATGTGGTAACCCTGTATGGCATTTGGGGGGCTTCTGCACTGCCTAAAGTCTGATAACTCATTCAGTGATTTTTCCATGCCTCTTGTGTAGTCTGTTCTGATCCCAGTCAATTCTGTACCCCATAATCTTAGGAGTTAATTTTCAATCCCAGTAATCCTTCTAGCTATTCCTGAGCACACTACCTCTCTTCCTACGGCAGCTCAGCAAGGAGATTACTGATGCTCTACTAGGGGTTAGGAGGGAGGCAGATTTGGTGTGAATGTCTAATGAGGATTATTTTAGAGACAACATAAGAAAGAAGAAAAATGTAACTGAAATGGGATACAGTATCAATTGTTTGGGTAGATGTAGCCTGATATCTGGTGGTGTGCCAGGAGTAGGCAAATGTTAGCAGAGTTGAATAGAAAAGCTAATTCAGCATTTACAGAAGAGAAGGTTGATTCACAAGGACTTTTAGCAGAGATATGATTGTTGGGTCATTCTGCCCAGGTGTGGTTTTACCTACTCGGAAGCTTCATGTAACCTGAAGTTACAGTCCACTCTTCACCTTTCCTTAGCAAGTGTTTTTTTTCTGGTGGTTGGCCTCTGAAGTCAGCTCTGACAAGAAGCCTGCAGATTTCCCGCTCCCTACCCAATATAATTAAGAAAAACAAAACAACTACATGTGATTTATTTCAGGAGATTTTAGGAGAGCTCTGCATGTGGCATGCAGCAGCTGTCCCAAGAAATGCAGAGAAAAGTAGGTGAGCAAGTAAGCAGAGCTTCATCTGTACCTAGAGGTGTTGAAAACCATGGAGAAGTAGGTATACAAGTAAAACATACCACCTTGAGATCTTGCTTAGAGTGGAGCTAGGGAGCATTGCCTGTCGCTGCCTGTGGTCCTCTGCTCCTCTTGCTTGAAGAAAAATAGAAATATGAAGAAAAATCTTCTATTTTATCCTTTTGTGTGGAGAAAATCTTATGGTTTTATTCTCTCATTATGGATTTCTGCTCAAGCCCAAACCTTGAGAGCATTATTTAACCAAGAATCACAATAAATAATGAAAATCTGATGTTTCTGTGTGACAGATTCTGTAAGGTTCACTCATTTCAGAATCTGAGATGCCCTATGCCAGGTTGCTGATGCTGTTGATGGGACTTCAGTGAGCTGTGCTGCAAAGCTCTCTCTTGTCAGAGGCCCACTGGTCTGTCTTCTCTATGTGTTTATGTGTCTGTATCTGCCCACCCAAAACTCTTGCTGGGTAGCTGCAGTTTGAGTTGACTTATTGATGCTTCCATTTTCAAATGAATTTTGAACATATCTGCTTGCTCCTTCTTTTTAAATAGGCCTATCTATATGGAACGGTTGTGTTCAACCGTATATGCACAAACTATGCAAAACACTCAAACCAGCACAGCTTCACAAGGAGAAAAAGTTCCCAGTGACAACTAGCCCACTCAGCATAATCACTGAGCACAAATACTCAGATCTGAAACTCTTTGCAAGTGCTATGTGTTGCTGTAGTTCTGTCTAAATCTATTTGTTTGCACTACATTGTGGCTTTTACCTCCAGCAGAGGCAGAGTGCTTTATGGTTACAGATGTTCATGCAGATTTTCTTGATGACCCTTCACAATCTCTGGCATTTTCTCATGCTGTTCTCAAGAAGGTAGTGCATCTTCATTCTGATGACAGCCAGCAGTATTATAGAGCAAGTGCAGCTGAGCGGGAATAGAGCTCATGCTTATCTGGTGATACCTCAGTGGGAACAGAACATTTGTGAAATTTTTCTTGGCTGTCAGAGGAGTTGAGGCATTTTCCTTCTCTGTTCTCAATTCACTTTTCAATCTCAATAGCTTATTGGAATGACAGGATATCAAAACGTCTGGAAAGCTAATGCCATACATCAAGCACCTGTGTATTGCAGAGGTCTGACAGTGCTAACAGAATAGATGGATTTTATATAATCTCTGTCTCCCGAAAAGAATAAAAGAAAAATATTATAGACTTGACCTGTGATCTCAGAGAAATAGTCTGAGTTTTTTCTGGGTGGCTTGGCAGTATTGGGTGCACTGAATACTGTTCCACTCTGTATTTCATAAGCAGAAATGGCCCATGTAGAAAAGTAGTTGTGACCATTCTGTTACACATGAAGGAAATCATCAGAGCACTGTTCCTGTCTCTCAGAACTGGTGTCAAATCCAACTGCTGATCTTGTTTCATGAATTTGAGTTTCATAACCACACTACCCCTGACATGATGATAAGCTGCGCATCCAAAAGAATCAAGATAACTTTCCTCACCTCCCAGTTTTCACTGAGACTCAGAAAAGTTTCCCTTTTTACTTATTTTCTCTTTTCTTCTGAAGGGAATTATCTGTCTAAGTCCATCCACCAACTCAGAATCTCCAGTCAAGGTGACAGTGTAACATGTGCTGCCCACCCAATGCTGGGATGCTGCTCACAGTTCCTCTCAGAGGAGGCTGGCAGCTCTAGTGGAGCAAAAGAAGCAGTGTAGCAGATTTTTCCTGTGGAGAATTGACTTCTGGAGAGCCAGTGGATTTGACAGAGAGACACCAAGGTGCTGAGTGTCACATGAAAGTGGGAAAAGACCAGGAGTGAAGAGATGGTGTAGAGAGCTGAAACTGACACTGAGAATTTCAGAAGGATTTGAAGGATATTTTTCTTTTTTAGTTCCCCCATATTCATGCATTATTTGGAGGCAGAAAAACAGTGGGGAAAAATGGGTCCCAGCAGCCATAGACTCGAAGGAGCTTGCTGTCTTTGCTGTCTTCCTCTCCTCCACTACTTCCCTGCACTAACCAGTTTCTTCCATGTGTGTCGTCAAGTAATGGCAAATAGAATTTTGAGCTTTCCATGCAGATATAGACATAAGGGTGCATTTTGTGATAACCAAGTTGTCCAAGTAGATGGTTTTTTTTTCCACGTAACACAGTACCTACTACTGGGAAAAGACCAGCTTGGTGTGAAGGTTTTTTTCAATATTGATTCAGCATATGGGTAGCTGGGAATTCAGAACTGCAAGTGGTGAGAACAGATCACCCAAATACTAACATCCTCAAAGTGAGCGCTTGAAGTGTCTAAAAGATGTGTATGTATGTGTAAGTTTGCAGTAGTAACACACTTGTCTATCAAAGATCCTCCTGGTCTTGAATTGAGGAAGAAACACATGTAATGTGGCAGCAAAAAAGGACATTTGGGGAGCTGTTGAATTATGCATTTTCTGGTTGCCACCTAGTGCTAGAGCTTGACTTATGAAAGATGCAAATGTGTAGACATTGTTGTAAACTTTGGAGATCTAACGTGCATGGTGTGTGTTGGGAATGAAGATTTGCTCATGCTGTGTAAAAATTAAACTGATGCACAACCCTCAGTTTATCAAAGCAGATTTTATACTTACTGGTAAGAAAGCTTGTTTCTGACTTGTTTGTAGAGCCACGTTTAGGAAACTCAACCAAGAGAGATTTGAGCTAATTTATACTGTTAGGAGTTTACTATGCAGAGTACCAGTCGCAGACAGATGGAAAAAGCTATTAGTAAAAAAATGTTTCTTAATTATTTGAGCACAGAGAATAAAAGCATTATTTTTGAAGGAAGAAGCCTGGGAGAATTCTTCTGTCTGATCTTTTGCCCTTGGGATATTTTGTGCAGCCTGGGTATGTTTCATATCTGACTGCTGTTCATCAACTACTGTAGCTGGTCCCATGCTAAGTTCTGGTAAGGTAACCTTACTAGTTATATTTTGCTCAAGGCTAGACCATTACTGGCATTGCTGTGAAAATAAGACTTGAAAAGGCGTGAAGAAACTAAGTGTTTAGTAAAATCAAAAGTAGCTATTTCTCCTCACAGACAATTAAAGCATTGTAAATAATCTGTGAGGATTCACTTTAGGCTGACAAATATTGGCATCTCTTAAAAATCTGTTCCTTTGTTTCAGTAACCACAAGCATTCAGGGACTGGCATTAATTAAAGCACTTTTTAATGGGATATTACTATTGAGTGCAGTACTAATGGGCATCTTTTTCCACATTGCTGTTCCATTTATCCTATATGTGCTTCGCATTTTACAAGCTAATTTGATGTATACTACTTCATTACTATATATAACTGCTTAAATAATTTGCAGAACTGTATAAACAATTCATGCGTCTTGTGTGTTTGTTGCTTTAAGTATTGTGCATTAGCTTAGTGGGAAGATGAAAATATAGTATCTTTTCTAGAACTGTATCAAGCCATAATGTCATTCCTTGAGATCTCAGAATTCATGTTGTGAGGTTGTTTACAGATTTTTCCTATGTCCACCAAATTAGTGAGTAGTCTGTCATGATTGAGACTTCCTTGTGCTCCCAGTTAAACTAAGGCCTTTCCTAATCCTAAACAAATGCTGTGTTTGAGTGATAGAACGCTAAAAAATGAGGAAGGGAAGGGGAGAAAATGAAGATGTCTTCTGTTGTTGGGGACACATGCTGGTTTACTAATATTTTAAATAGCTGCTTGCCTAACTAGCTATTATTTTCAAGTGCATATCATTCTCGCTGTGTGCTTGTAGTTATTAGTTTCTTGTTTTTAACTTGGGAGGGGGTCAGGAGAGGTTCTGCATGTAGAGTCTGGATTTTTTTCAAGAACTGAATTTAATAATGCCAATATAAACTGACCTTACTGTAACCAGGCAGTACTCTCAGAGCCAGGGAACAATTTCTGTGATCCCTAAATAACAAAGTCTGTTACAACAAACAGACCATTGCAGCTCCCCCATGGAGGCAGAATTCTGTATGCTGCAAGATTTTCTTATAGCACAGTGGAATCATATCTGTGTCTACATGGAAAGACCTATATGTATGTGAGAAGCAAATAACCTCTCATTTGTTTGTAATTTATGGCTTCCTAATTACAAATGTGGAGACACGGTGATTTACTACTTTCTTACTTCATAGCAAACTAAATTGTATTTATATAATGTTTGCATGGAGAGCTCCTAGCTCTTCGCAACAGCTAAGAAAGAGCTGAACAAGTTTAGACTGCAAAGAATTAAACGTAGTGCTTTACTGATATTTTTTTTTCTAATACAGGAAAATTTTAAACAAGCAGGAGAAAATTTAGAGTAATGTTTTACTTCTTTTTTAATTCAGAAGTATCCTCCTCTAAATTAGGCTTTTTCTGCAGCTAACTAGGGTTAGAGAAAATAGGTTTTCATCATAAAACAAAGCATTTAAAAATATAAATAATGTTATTTAGACAGTAAGTTTCCATCCTAACCATCTTTAAGGGAAAAAATAGAGTAAGACAGTAAAACTGATGTTCATGAATTGAAATTCAGAATCTATCTGTAGAGTAGTTTTACTGATGTAGGGAACAATATCTCTTTTTTGAGCAGTAGCTCATATCTCTGTCAGACTTTGATTCGCATTTTCAATGCAACATGTTGCAGTTGATAAAGGAAATGTCAGCCTCTAGCAAGCAGGCTAATAGTGAATTTAGTAAGGTTTTGAAAGAATTTTGGAATAAAAGAACCTCCTCTGTTAGAAAAGAGACTGAGTTAAATGAGTACTAAATCTGTATGACCTTCACAACAAGATTTGGAGGAAAAAACATGTTTATTTTCCCCGATAATTTATGATTATGACTGTCATTTTGGATGTGTAATTATTTTTCAGAGATGTATGGGTTACAATATAGAAGCATACTGTTGAAAAATATTATCAAAATAGAATTCTGAAATTTCATCTTTACATTTGAAAAATTTAACATCTGGAAATGAAAAATGAATGAAAAATAAGAAGGTTCTATAGCAGGTGCACTTTTACTAGCAAATGTACCTACATCCACCTGGAAAACCATGTGAACACACTAAACTCCTAGCTTGGAAAACTTGAACCAAGCTCCAAAAATCAGTTGAGGCTTCTTCAGACTGTTAGTATCTTTGTTTAGTGCCATCACATGCAAAATGACAGCAATAATGGCTTTTACTAAGAGCTGTATGTGAGATAAAGTAAGCTCTACTTAATTTTCCAAAGCAACTTTGCAGTGTTATCAGCAAGGAGAAGCAGTAAGAAATAGTTCATTGCAAAATGCCTCTACAAACATGCCCAGTAGAACCGCAATGAAAAGTGGACCTCTTTTATATATATGTATAAAAAAATCTTATTATAACCACACATAAAAAATGTATGACTCATGTAGCCCTTAGTATTTCCTAGTAAAACCTTATCTTTTTGATCATTCTGGATTCTGTAAGTTCTCTCTCTCAATTGCTCTCCTATTTCTTGACATATGGGCTTCAAAATAGGAGAATCAACTACAGTTACCTTACTACCCCCTCCCACCTGTGTTATATGTCATTTTCTTAAAATAAGCAATGAGGTAATTGGTCTGCATACCTATAAACTAAATACCTAAATCTATTTTGATTTGAAAAGATGAAAATATGCTGTTTAGTTAAAAATACTGGGTTTAGCTTTCAATTTGCATAAAAATGTTTTCAGAATTGGTGTAGTTTCCTTCTGCTTCTTTCTTGTACTCTCTGTTTTATACGCCTACTGAGATCCTGTACTGCAATTACTGCCATATGGGAAAGCAAGTTTAATTTTGCAGTGGAAATCCAACACTGAGTAATCACATTGCTTGACTAGAGACAGATATGCGTTAAGTATAAAAATCATCCTGTTAGGTCTATCAAGCAAATCTCAGACAAGTAGCAGAAATTGATTTATCTGAGATTATCCGCAGAAACTCATGTTATCCCCTAGATTCTTTCATGTTATATATGTCTTTTTAAATTTATCATATCCTTTTTAGCTCAGGACCAAGGTATTACATGAAAAGGAGAGTGGGGGAATAGGGTGGGCATTTTAGATTTTCTGGCATCTATCCAGTTTCAGCTTTCCATTCTGAAATTGTGTAAAGCTAGAATCAGGTCTGCTGCAAATAGAAGGTGGCCTGTTTTAAGCCTAGTTTTTGGTTTAGATAGGGAATAATGCCTGTGCCAACTGCAATGGAGGGCCAGCTGCCAGAGCCTGAGAGGACACAGACTGCCGTGTTTCAAGGTACTGCAATGAGCAGCAATGGATCTGCTGGGAGGTGGAGGAACAGCAGTGTGTTAATGTGATCTGACACACTGTGCCCATGTCCTCAGTGCTGTGGCGATTACACAATGAGCATGAGCACTGCAGGAGATCCAGTGAACACTCCCTGCAGAATTCATCTGATATCTTTTTAAACTCAACATGGCAACTTGTGACAGGTACAGTCTAACAGCCATATGTTTCTTGCCTAATTGCAGGAAAAGTTGCCTGCATGCCTAAAATTAGCCAGAGAAATAAACTGAAAGTATGGATGCTCAGCATCACAGAAGGACAATACTGGCAATGCAGAGAAAGCTGTCCTTTAATCAATGCTGTGTGACATGCATGAGCACCCTCAGTACTTGCCAGAGAGGCAGAACAACAAAATTGCTCTTTTGCAGAACCAAGGAGCTTGTCCACACACGTTAATGTCCATCAGCTCTGCTGGGTGAAAATTTCTTCTACCATCATGCAAACTGTGTCCTCTTCCCATGTACCTAGGGTGGAAGACAGTTTACACATCTGACAGCAAAGTAAGCATCTCTGATAGCACACCAGCCCTTGGTACTCACTCAAAACCATGTATAACTTGTAGGGGAGATAAACTATTGATCAAAGACTAACAGCTCAAAGTAATTCTTCACAACCAAAGTGCTACCCAGTGGAGGCAGTCATTCATAGAGTCTTTAATATTTTTCCTCCTACATAGAACTGCAAGTAGAGTTTTATATCTGTTTTTTTTTTTCTGTACTGTATATATTCAGGCAGGCAGCAGGTCTTACATATGTAAGTGTGGATGTGGGAATAACTTAAAGTATTTTTTTTTTCTTTTTAAAGTGTTTTAATTAATTTCCTTCAATGTTTACAATATGCAGGATTTCAAAAGAGGCCTGAAGGTCATGTACATATGCCTTGCTTTACCGCAGTCAAAACTGGAGAACCAAGTATCTTTTTACATGAGGATAACTCCAACTACAGTAGCTATTTGTGCAGGAAAATTTCTTACTGAGCTTTTCCCTCCAAAGCCAAAATCCCAAAATCTTGTTCAGACTTGAAGTGATTTTGTCCTTGAGGAGTTTTCAAAACAGCTGCCTTTGAACCAGACTGGCAGCTTTTACTCAGGGCTGGATCTGCAAACAACTACAGCAGTGGTGTGGCGTTATCTTGCATAGGAACTCCCTAGTTTAGCATTAACCTCTGTTTTTAAGAACATTCATGGTGGTTTGGAACAACAAATTCTATTGTAGATTCCAAGAAGATGTTTCATGTAACTTGAAAAGTAAGGTTTAAATGCTCTTAGTACAGCATAGAAAAGTGGCCTCACGTCTGTTTAACACATTTCTTCAGCCTGTAGAGGGGAAATATTAAGAGTGAAAGAGGGTTTTTTTTTTTTTTTAAGGCTCTGAGGCTTCTGAAGAACATATTCAAAGCTAGAAAATGTTTTCAGCATCACTGAAGAGCAGAGGCAACTTTTTTCTAATTAGGTCCATGTTCTTTCTGCCTAATTTTGATTACATCATGAAGACATCTAAGTTTGGAGAGACATTTCCGTTACTCTGTACAATACCATTGGATAACAGGCATCTCCACAGGATTAATTTGTGTTTTAAAGAGGAAAGGTCAGACTGAGGAAATTTATAGTTAGAATCTTTTTCTTTCTTTATAAGGAGGTACAATACAGCTCATGAAACGCAGAGGACTATGGCTTTTCTGTGAGGAAAACTGTTAAGGTATGAAATTATTTTGTGTCATCTGAGAAGAAAAATGTTGTAACTTGTTTTTTAGAGCTTTTAATATTTTTTTTTTTTTTACTTTTCTGTGTAGTGTAGGTATACAGCTGCCCAACACACACACAAACACCTACATAAATATTTAATACTGCAGCTTGAATGAATTTTATTGCTTACAGATGCCAAAAAAAGCTCACCAATTAGCTTTCACTTGGTTTTAAAAAGCCGAAGATGACACTGTGAAGCCTTTTATTGCCTGAAAATAAAAGAACCATCTCGGATCTGCTACTGTTCTGCAAATATATTTCTTTTAATAAGATGTCTTACTAGCCAGCTCCAACCTACCTACCAGCTGATAATTTCCGCATAAAAGAGAATCTGTCCTCTTCATTCCTTTTGTCTTTCATCTGTTTAGGATTTGAACTTTTGGATCAATGTTAACACATACTACCCCAATTCTTTTGGAAATCATTAAAAACTATTAAAAATCTGAAAATATTTTGTAGACCTAGGAAGTTGTGTGGGAGAGCTGCAAAGTATTTGCTAAGTAAAGGCAATGCTTCAGCAACATTGCCACTGAAAATCAGACAATTTTCTGCTATTTCTGATTATAATGCCTCCTGTTTCTAAAATATTCTGGGTATATTTACTTTTTCCCAAAATAAAATCTGTTAAGTTTTTTGGTTTGGGATTTTTGTCTTAAATTTACATACTAAGAGGAACTGGGATCGCAAATTTTATTTTCCATTTAGTTGGAGCATTCATCCTTTTGCTAATTGGAACCTATGACAGTTTCTGATCAAGAATAATAGCCTCAAAGTCTTACTCAGCCCTTCAGTGCCCTCAAACAAACTGTTTTACATCTTTTGGGCTATGACAGCAGTGGTGCTTTACAGGGCTATGTCGATATGTGCAGCGAGAGAGGGGAGGATGAATGCTGCGAATGACACAGAGCCTGTTCGGGTCTTGGATATGGGAGAAGATAATACACATTGGAGCCCCTTGTGCATTGAACTGAAGAGGTTCTTCCTGATCTGTTGTGGGTAAAGGTTCCTTGATCCACTGCAGAAATACCCAGATAAAGTCTGCATGGGCCGGACTGGTGGCATTGCAGTCAAAATTGTAACTTTGAGCTTCAAGCTGGGTGACACCTGCAATATTGAGAGACCATTCTCTTACAAAGCCAAGTATATTCACTCCTTCTGTATTTAGAATTGTAACATATAGGAAGCTAAAAACTTTGATGTCCAGGTTGTAACATTGCCAGGCGTCACATATTTTAGAAATACTTATATTTATATTGTACTCAAGTTTTCCCCCTTGCTTATTTTCAAAGTGGGGTGGTTTTGCTTATATTGAAGGTAGTGGGTTAGTTACTGCTCTGTGTGAATAACAAGGGTAAAATGTGGTCTTTAAAGTTTTAGAACTTATTTTCCTGCGCTGTTTTTCCTCTCTATTGCATTTTAGCCATAGAGGCTTATGCTATAGACTAAAAAAGCCCTGCAGGAGGCTGAATCATGCATGAACTTTTATACAACTTTTTGTTTTGAGCTTGATAGGTTTTTTCACCTTTCTTATCAGAATGGTCAATGTTTTACAGAAATGTTGGCAGACGGGGAGCAGGAAGGGTGCAACTGATCTTAATGTTTCAACAACAGGAGGGGAAAAAAAAGAAAGAAAAAATAGCTGGAGAGTGTACAGTTTTTCTGGAATAATGACCTTTTTCAAAGCATTCAATTCCCCTTGAGCTGTGGCTGCTTCCAGTCATTTCTTAATGTGTAAGCACAGCTAGGCTCAAAAGTGTTTTAGGCTTTAGGTTCCAACTCTTCCATTTATCTCCAGCTTGACAAGGTAGCATGGTAACCATTATATTAAGCCATTAAAGGAAAAGACACAAGATAAATGGTGGCTTTTTGCACTGCTCTTTATTCTTGTTTTTCTGTAACCAAGTAGAGCAGATATGTACTAAGTTTGATGGAATTAGTAATTCTCAGCATATGAGGGTGAAGACGTGATGACAGTTGCAGTTTGTTGTGACAAATCTTTTACATTCGTGCAGTTTAATAATTTGTGCCTGTGGCTTATGAAATACAATGCGATAACTATTAAAATAATGTTAATGACTTGTAATAAGCAGACTAATGGTTCAACCCATGCAGGACTGTGCACAGGCTGAGAATTTTACTAGTGATACTGCTTCTCTCTCTGGATCTATTTTAATTATACTCCCTGTATGCATCCCCCCTTAATAAAATTACACTATCTTTGTTTCCTTTATTTGTCCTGGAGTCTGTTACCTCCTGAGGATATTCAGTTGCATATTTTGAATTAAGATCTCTTCAAACAAACTCAACCTGCTCAAAAGAATAATGTGTAAACTGGTGCTTTATGTCAAAGATAATTCCTGTCATGTTTATTGCAACAACATATCTTTATAAATGATCCTCAGTCATAACACAGCCTTTCTCAGTCATTGAATTTCTGGCCTTCAGAATAGATGAAGTTACCATTTTTGGTTTGGGCTTGGGTTTTTTCCCAACTGATGCTCACTTCTCTGCTATTCCAAGTAAAGTTGTTGCCTGAATTTGTTATGGATATTGGACTGATTTTTATGATTTTTTTTTTTACATTGTTTGATGTGTAATGAAGCATGAATGTGCACATAAACGTTGCAGTTAGGAAACCGGGGTATAAACAATGCCTGCTTTATCTGCCTGATTCCAAATGTGGATTAAGAAAGTAGGTTTCCTGCTATGTGCAATTGTGTTCAAATGTTCAGCTCTCAGTTGCTCTAGTGGGGATATTTTTATTCAATCTTGGCTTATGTTGCACCTTTCAAAATTAAAAATGCTGAAAGTCTGTTAGTCTAAATTTTGCAATCTAATCCTAGGAGTTTTACCTCAGCATTTTAATTAGAAACTAACAAGGTACTTTAGTAGTGAGCAATTAGTATCTGTTAAATATATACTTTAAACAAACAAGCAAACAAACAAAAAATAGGGTATGCTTTATTCCTTACTGCTTACCCCAAGGAAGGTGTCCTTTCTTTAAGTTCAATGTTTATAAGAAGATCCAAGAAATGTACAGTTTCTGTAGTAGCTACGCACTAACAAGGATAATATTATATAAATATAATATGAGTTACATGGCAATTTTAGTGACAAACATAGAATGAGAATGCGTCAACCTATAAACGAAAACTGACTAGTAAACAGAGGAAAATGCTTCTCCATACTCTACTACAGATTCATTGTAGAGTCTTTTGGGGTCAATAAATTTTTCTACTGTATAAGTCACTATGATTTATCTACTTTTACAATGAGATTGGTAGCTTCTGCTTGACTAAAACACAGTCTCTTTTATACTAAGTTTGATCTTCTGGAAAGAAGTACCGGCTTAACTTGAAGAAAAGGTGTAGGGAATCCACTGTGTCTCTTGGTAGGTTACTTTAGTGATTCATCACTGATAGGCTTTTATAAGTGTGAGCAGATTTCTCTAAGTCTCCTGAAAGAACTACACCTAAAAAGACTATAATGCTTGACAGAATTAGTAAATCAGACCTGATAGGTCATGAACATACTGCTACTGTTTCAAGACCAGGCATAAATGAAAATTTAACTTACTGTGTCAGATTTTATTTAAAGCTATTTAGAATTCACTAAATTCCTGCTAACATTTCAACATATAAATTTAGAAAATTGGGTTGTAGCATCTAATTTTTTTATACTCTAATAGGTTTTCTTTAAAGTTATTTTGAAAGCATATGTTTGAACTCTAATGCTTTCTTTCAACAAGAACTAAGTCTACCCCTGGCAGAAAGGAAGAGAAAGGCCAGGAACACAAGTTTGATTAAATAATGACATGCAGTTCTTAAAGAAGTATTTAAAAAGTAAAAAAGAAAAAAGAAAAAAAAAAAGAAAAAAGAGCGGCTGTCCATGGAAAAATTAATTGAGGCAAATGAGATGTGCAATGCATTAGGGAGACTAAAAAGGGGATTTTGCACAAGCAAAGCACACTGGGAATGAAAAAAAATAAATATATGTTTTTGTAAAAGAAATCTCTGAATATTCTTAGTTGGTTAAATTAGCAAGGGAACCAAATTTCTTCACTGATTTTCACTACAGGCAAGAACAAGACGGCTTACTGACATATATTCTTTGCAAATATTTTAAGTGAAAACAATATATGAAGTATTATGTACTGGAGAGATTAGGCTGATTGTATCTCCAAATTACAAGAAATTATCAACCTAGCTTAGCCATTTATAACTGAAGGAGGTTACAAATGAAGATACAAGGTTGTTAAGAAAATGCTATGAGCTGTCATTGAAATCAATTATCTTTCTGGAAGATAAGCAGGTAAATGGTCATGTTTATATATGATGTAACACTTTTTAATAATTTGGGTAGTCAATCTGTTGATGAGCAATATGTAAGAAAACCCCCAAATAATGTTAAAAAGAAGTCATGGGGCCCATACTGACTGCGGAATTTTCTTTCCTGGGTTTGTTACGTGTTTTTTGTGATAGAACAGGATCTCAGCGCACAAGTCTGGATATATTGGAAACTCTGAGTGATCCTAGCAGAAATAGCTTAGAGACATTGAAAGATCTCATAGTTTCATAAAGTAAGGGACCATTTTGACATTAACATTAGTGGTAACTGGTGACAAGTCAAGTGACTGAAAGTTACATATTTTTGTTGTAATCAGCACGAAGCTTCTGAAACGTAAGCATTTTTTTTCTTCTGATTCTTTATCAGCACAATAGCTGCATATCTGTGTACACTTACTGTCTTTCACTTTTTGCTACAATTTAGTTTTCTGGCTTACATCCATCTTTTCCATAAGACTCTAGCAATTTTCAAATTAATTTTGAATTTCTGTATTCAAATGCAGATTTTGTCTTTGTAGCTGGGACCAAGTAGAAGGCATCTTTGAAGAAATGCTAATAAGAGTACCGTGATAAGGCACTGCTCCTTAGATACATCTTCCTTCTTAAGAACATTCTTTGAAATCTAGACTAAAAAAATAAACTATTTTTCTCTTATCAACATGGCTTTAATGTGCTCAGAATAGTGCATCTACAGAAAAGCAGAAAAGTTGATGGGTGATAGTGAGCTGTTCATTTACTGTGCTGAATATAGGAGGGTCTGCTTTATTCCAATCCATAAAGGGATTTTGCAAGAAACACCTATTTATGTCCCTTTTCTTCTCTTTTATTATTTAGCTGGTTACCATCCTGCCTTTACTGAAATGACACACCAGCCCTGGGCGCACGATAAACCGTGCTGAAACCTGGCTTATCATCTGCAATGTAGAGATGCAGAATACTGCAGCAAAGAAATTACTTGGATGAGAAATGCTATTGGGGTAGCTTCAGATCTGATATATAGAAATGTCTTTTTAAAAAAGTAATGGATAAAGGAATGTAAAGCCTGTAAATGACATTTGTGTGAAATCTGAGAGAACCTGAAAAATTGCTGATCTTCAGTGTTTCTGTCACTGTGAGAAAATTTTCTTCATTGAGAAAAGATCACTGAAGATTGAAATGTCACGCACAAGTCTACTCACACGATACTGTGTGATTTGCTGCATGTATCAAGCTACACAATTGTACTTAACAATTGCAAGGCAGCTTTAAGGTTAAAGAAAATTCCTAATAACTATTATTCTCTCTTAAAAGCAGGTAAAGTCCTTTTAACTGCATTTGGTATAATTTTTAATATGGATCTATTAGAGTTAAGTTGGTAGATATAGCTCAGTCATCACAAATTACTTTCCTATCTGATGTTCAAGCCTTTGATAGTGTACTTTGTGTTTGAATTGAATTCTGGAGTGAGACTAAGCGTATTAATTAGATTCTCTTTGTGCTCTAAGAGGGTGGAAAACCAGAAGGGATCATTTTTAACATTTCACTTGAGCACTTCTTGCAGTGCATATATCTCTTTCTTCCAATACTGCATTTAATTAGAAGTAGACATTTCTAGCATTGACGTGTTTGCTATCTAATCTGAGTTTGCTAAAGGTACGTGTGGCCTTTGGATAATATGCACCTAGCGGAGAGTAATTTTTTAAGATGAAAAAAAATATTATCCTGAGTGTTTCATTTAAATGTTAATATATTCTATTACAACAACACTGTTTTATAACATTGAAACTGCACAGCTACCTGACTAGAACAAAAATACAGCACACATCAGCTAAACAGGCAAAATATTTAGGTTGGTTGATCCTTGTTTCACAACCATGACTTTTTTTTTCTTTTTAATCTTTTTTTTTTTACAAATGGAACAACAACATCAGAGGTGTCAGTAATGACAAGGAGAGGAGGCAAAGGGCTTTGTCTGCTTTGCTCACAGTTGCTGAAGTGTACTGGTAGGGCCAAGTGTCAGGAGGCATCACTGTCTGTAAGCATTGTCAGTACTTCCGTTGGCAGTCCTGTCATTTGGAACAGTACTAGGTGTGTTAGTAGGTGCACCTGAGGAGATGAGGACAAGCATTTTCCTCTGCAAACATGTTCCTATGGCTGAGAGTAAAGCAGAAAAGACCTTCCTCCATCTCCTTGCTCATGCTCCTAATTTTGCTACCAGAAGGGGTTTGGATGTGCAGCCTGACCCAGGGACTGCCTGGAACATCGCCATTCCCAGTGCCTCAGGGCCAATTAAGCAATCAAACAGAGCAGCCAATTGCTTCCCAGATCCAGAATCCACCCTGTCAAGCTGTCCGGTGTTCCCCATTTAATCAGATGTGGTGACTCTCAGACTGAGTACTCCAAAGAATATAGTGGTAGGAAGTTGAGGGATAGCAAAAATGTTAACTGTGCACACACACACTAAAAATCAAAACTGAAAAGGGAGAAAAGGAAAAAACAGTGGAAGAGGGAAACGAGCAATGAAAATAATGAAAATAGTAACTGTACCACCAAATGGTGACATGACACAAGAAAGAATGAGTTAGAACGAAAAAAATGATGTAAAAAAAAAAAAAATAAAGCCTACAAAATGAAGAAAAGTGACATTTACTGTCATGCTCATAAAGGCCAACAAATTCAATTTGCAGTTACTGGGAAAGTTTTAAGGTATTAGAAAAATATAAAAGAAGTGCAAGGAGAAAATAGTGAGTGAAAAACCTTTGCAATTCACCCACATTGGCAGTGTTTGGAAGTGAGGGGTTTGGTGCAGGAGGTGGCATACCTAAGCAAGTTCCTGGAGAGCTGCCTTCTCCCAGCAGGCAACATGTCAAGGAACAAATCCAGGCATTTGCCACCAATAGAAAGATTATGGATCTATTAGAGAGAAGGGATCGGACAGCTGTGAGAAGATCTGGCAGAAGGGAGACATAGAAAAGTTAAGTCCCAGAGGAGAGTGAACTGAGGTCAAAACAGGAACAGATGTGTGCCAAAAATAGGACAAAAAATGATAGATGCAAAGGTCTTTGCAAGTAGACATATAGCAGGGAGCGACATCTTATTAAAGGAGAGATGGAAAAGCAGTGATAACACAAAAGGAAGAAAAAAAATTACAGTGCATTAAGAAGCCTCTTTCCTCTCTTAATTCAAGTCATTCTTATTAGCTCTAACTAAATCACCCCTTGGTTCCTCAACCTGTGTTATTGCTTGGAAAAGAAATGAACCTTATGTAGAGGGCACCAGGGTAGACATTACTGAATGCCACTGCAAACTCAAGATAATGACATTAAGAGAATTAGTAAAATGTAGTCTACATTTAGCTCTAACTAGAGAAAAGATAGCAGCCAAATTGCTACGTAAATTTTAGATAGAGAATTCAAACAAATTACAGAAATTGTGGAAATATGTAAATTCTGGGTCTAGTAAGATTCCCTGGTTTTCCCCTAATGTATCTGCTTCAATCTGCTGTTTGTCCCTAAAAATTTCCCAATGCAGTGTGGGGAACCAGCTCCTTTCTTGGTGGTAGGCCAGAAACTCACCTCACCATACTGGCACTTATGTCCCCAGCAAGTACCTGGCTGGCAGTTTCCATGTGGCAGTCCTGGTAGTAGGAGGCTGTTTCTGGCAGAGGGACAGGGAATGAAAATGAACTTCCAATAGCAACCAAAAGAAAGAACTATAACCAACCCATTCAAACTTAGCTTTTTTCCATCACAAACCCAAAAGTGTTTAGGAGGAAAAGTATCTATTCAGCAACTTATTCTTTCTGCAACATCTCTAAAGAAAATACTCCCGAGCTGTAGTGACTTTCTAGGCATGTCTTTGAGACAGAAAGGACAGTGTGGGGAAAAAAAATGGAGTCAGAAATCTTACTTGCTTGAGAATGGATCCTGGGAGACCATCAGAGCTGAACTGGTAAAGTGGATGCAGAATCTAGGCATTTTGCTTTTGTGTTAAGAAATGGAGCAACAGCACTCAAACCCTGGTTGTTTAACTTCCACATATTTATATGCAGTTACTAATGAATATCACCAAATATTTTTCTTGGTATTGCCAATGAATTCCTCAGAAATAGGCTTGTGATTCCCAATTAACTAATTTTCTTGTTTCACTTAGTTTGGTATCTAAGGCAGACCAACTTGCTTCTCAGTTACAACCTCAAGAGCAGACCTACAGTGCTGACACATAATGGCAACAAACTCACCCCATGAACAGATTTTGGTGGCTTATTGAGGTACAGTGATCTGAAATGATGCATAGGTAAGACTTCTGTAATAGCAGGAAGAACAAATGTTTTTTTCTCTGTCTTAATGTCTTATTCTGGCTACTGCTATTACCAGCTTTATGCCTTTCATCAACGTGAAAGCAGTTTTACATGATTTCTTATGCTCTCTTTCTGTTATATTCTCATGTTTACAGTAGTTTCTCCTGTTATTCCCTCTAGCAGTTTGGTTGTCATTCTGCTTTTAAATTCCTTCAAGGGATCTTCAGTAAGCTGTATGTATAGCCTTTCATCAGATAGAAAGAGGACAGTTGGCAGATTCATTACGTATAAAAATAGCATTTTATTTTTTTTTTTTGCAGTGCTATAAAATAATTGGTACACTTGTGCTAATTAACAAAGTTACATTGGTAATTAATTCACCCAAACGGTTGGTCTACATATATGTTCTTCATTTTACATGGGAACATTTTCCTTATTAGTCTAGATTTGTAGCAGTTCATTAGCAGCTGATCCAATAGCAGTCATCCATTTCATGGACCTCATCTTAAGGGGAGGTGTGGACTGCAAAAATCCTGGTTTATGATATATCTCTGTCCTTCTGTCTGAATTTATAAACCCCTTTCCACTTGTCTCTGAGCCCCTATATTTAGGACTGTGTAACTTCTTTTAGCAGCTACAGTATTGTTTCCATGGAAAAATATGTGTAGGTAATTATAGACAGCCCTGAAAAATATCTAGTGCAAAAAGTTGGTATCCTTTTTTCAGCTTGTTTACTTCCTGTAAGAGGCTACTCCTGTCATTAAAAGAGTGATTATCAGGAGGGAAAGCAAGAGATGACACTTCAATTTGAGACTGCAATAAGGGGAGGATAAAGACTATTCTCAGAAAAATGCATGATGTCTGCAGTACAGCTGTGGTGCTTCCAACTTCAGCTTTGTTAAAGCAGCATAAAAGATGACAAACAAATATAAGAGCTTTTTCTTTTTTTTTTTTTTTTGTTGTGGAAAAAGATGTAATAGAGCTAGTAAGGGCAGTCAGAAGAAGAGCTTCACTACAGGATGTTTCACATACAGGAACAGTAAAAATAGTACCAAGGAGGAGATAAAATGAACCTTGACAGCTCTCCTCTCTAAGTCTTTGGTAGCAACAGAACAGCTGCCTTTGCTAAAGAATGGTCCAAAGAGGAGTAGGGTGAGGGAAACTCAAAACCAACAATGGTGGAGCACTTGTGTACCGTGGAGGGAAGAGTCCAAACGATGATTCATATGTGTCAAAAGGATGCTGTGCTTAGGACTGTTACAGAGCACAGCAGTATTTTGTATATAAACTAAAATGTCTGCATTTGTACCTTGAGCAAATATGCATGGGTAGCAAGATAAAACATACACCAACATAATATCCCCGAGCAGAAGTCTGCTTCATGGTCGTGTTACTAATTCACAGAATTGAGTATTCATGGCAAATATTCCATTAAGACCTCCTGACAAAACTTTCCATAACTATATTTCTGACTTACTGTTTCTTGACAAACATGCATGAGAAGTACCTTAGCTTCATGGGCTGTTCCCTGTCACTGTGAATTGGGCACACACACTGAGCATGGTGACTCTGGAAACAAGCTTCTCCTTTGGTAGCCTGTTTTATTGCAACTCCCATGTCTTATCATCAGATCCACATAAACACATAGTTTATACCTGCATTTGCAGGCTTTTTTAGAGAGTCTACAACTTTGCATATGTGATGTTTGAATATGCTGATACAAAAGGAACTTTCACTGCTTTTTGTGTCACCTATTACATGTAAAAGTGAGCAGGAGCCATGTAATCTAAAAGCAGCTTTTTGTCCAGGCATCTCATGAACTGTCCATCCTGAAGTGCTGCCAAATTTTCACAGCTGTGGCAGACAAGAAAGTTCTGTTTCCAATAAAGCTAGTGAGAAAAATAGTTAGGAGGAAGGGCATTGACTTAGGACTTTTTTTGCCTCTGCTCCCTCACCCATCCTATCCTAATTAAGCTAACTTCTGGAAGATTTAGTGACCTAAAAAGTCATTTGAAAATAGTGAAGATGTCAAGAGCTGTTCTTAGTGTAACATCACAATTAGGTATGCTTATGTGATACATAAAGCTGGAGTCTAGTTTTGAGCTTTAATTTGCTGCCAGTTCAAATGATTGAAATACTAAGGTCTCCAGGCACTCATGGACCTCCCAATTAACTGATTCTCCCCCTAACTGAAGTTAATTGAGCCCGATTATAAACTGGAGGAGGCAGAGAGCTGAGAGCCGTTTGAAATAGCTCTGCTTATGCATTGGAGGGAGGTATGGGGAAAAGAGAACACTCAGCCCTAGGGACCCTGCAAACCCATGGGGAGCTAAGGGCAGTTACTGCTGTTGTGTACATGTTCCCCAGGCTGAGCAAAAAGCCACCAGTCCAGAATAAGTCTCTTTAGCAGTTCTGGGAACCACCTCTCAGGACGTATCCAGCCCTGTTTGGGCCACTGAGCTGTAAGCATGTGTTTTCTGCCAGATGCCTGTTCTTAACTGCAGGGGCAATGGCAATCTGAAATTTATTATATATTTTTAACACAGCTCAGGGTGGACTAAAGGGGAGGCATGGTCCAAATTCCAGAAATGTAGAGCATTTTGTGGCAAGCACCACTAAGCAATCTGCCTTGCTGTTGAGTAAACAGACCACGACTCAAATCACCTCTGCTTGAAAACAGGAGAAAAAGTACTGATTAGGGAAAAAATGTCTGCTGAATTGGCTTAAGTTCTTTCTCACCCTGAATTTTAGGTCTTGATCTATTTGATATGAATGACCAAATGCTGGGCCAATTTCAGTGCACAGCCAAAACTGCCTCAGGGAAGGATTTTATCTAGTGTTATTTATATGAATTTTTAGACAACTGTGCTATAATGAGTATCTTCAGTACACCTAGCCTGTGGAGTTCCTTACCTGAAGAGTGCTTATGCTAGCTAGAAGCTGTTTCAGCCTTTGTAGAAAGGTTCAGTGCTGAAGACTTGTTTTCCTTGTGTAAGTCTTAATTTTATCTCTTGGTAGTGAATTCATGATGCATGAATTCTGAAAGCAGCCTTTGCAAAGCCCTATATATCTCATTTGTGGCATACTTTGTGAGAAAATTTCAAGGAATTTCAGCTGAAAAATGTCAATGGACTTCAGAAACTGTCTAAAGCTTGAGAAAAGGGATTTTACGAAAACCATACTTGAGAAATAAAACTTCCATGGAAACTGTAAATATAGGAAATGTATCTAGATACGAAAACTTGTACTGAAAGATAGTTAAGGTATAGAGATGCATAAGAAAGTCATAGTTCATGCAATGTGTGGCTATAGCAAGTAGTTCTCACAGATGTATTTATAGTTTTCAGTATTTTGAGTTTGCTACCCAGCCACTATGCAAGGTTTTATAAAAGATATTTCCTTTAAAATGCACTTGTGTTCAGAACTATGGGTGTGGGGAGTTCTGGACTCATTCTCCTACAGACGCAAGGCCTTTTTTTTCCGTTTGCTCTACCTGTAATTTACATGCAATCCTGGTTGTCCTTGACACCTGCATCCTCTTGTACTAAATAAAACTATCCTTGGCACTGAACAATCTGATTTTTTTTTTTTTTCTGAATTATGACCCTGAATTCATTAATCTAAACCCCTTAGTGGTTTGGTTGCATTCTGTATCTAACAGAAAATTTGTAAACATGCCTATTAATAAGAAACAGATATACATAAATCTCTCCAGATCACTTTAAGAAATGATGAACAAACTGCATTCATAATTCTTCCGTCAAAAACTTTGTGTGCTACAGGGAACCAGACACACTGAGGGAAGCTGCCTAATGTTTATAGTGTAGTTTTTGAGAGTAGAGGCATATATAATTGAAACTATGCTTCAGGGGACCTGTCATAATACTCTTGGCATATGGAATAACATTCACTAAGTGAATGATTTGAAACCACTGTCTTTTTCATCCCATTAAGCATCCAGATGTTTTCCATGTTTGTGCTTTTATTTGTAAAGTAGAGACACACCATTGCTGTTGCAGTCTAAGGTATAGAAATGGAAATGAAGTAGGTATTTGCTGTATGCATGTGTTTTTGCTACCTATTTGCAGTGAGATGGCAATGCAAACATTTGCAGGCTATCATGTGGAGAGATAAACTTTTATAGAAACTTTTAGATTTGTCTGTATCATAATATTCTGTTTTGCCATAAAATTTTTATTTGCATATAAAGTCTATAAATAATATTTGTAAAAGCATGCAGAAGTTACACAAAATACTGCAACATGTGACCTCTAAGAAAATGACAAATCTGTTATTAGGGTGATGGATATCTCAGGAGACTGGAATAAAACAGAAAACACAATGATAAGCATAGTTACAGCTGGAATTAATCCAAGGCAGCAGTGCTAGGAAATGGTGCATCATGAAGTGGGAGACAATGGCTGAGAAACAAGTTCTGTATCCTCAGATTCCATTTTATAGCTAATGCCTGGGGTAGCATCTCAGAGAAGGCTGCATGGAGACCTCATAGTAGCCTTCCAATATCTGAAGGGGACCTATAGGGATGCTGGGGATGGTCACTTCATTAGGGGCTGCTCTGAGAGGACAAGGGGTAATGGGTTCAAACTTAAACAGAAGATTGGATCTGAGGAAGAAATTCTTTGCTATGTGGGTGGTGCGGCACTGGAATGGGTTGCCCAAGGAAGTTGTGAATGCTCCATTGCTGGCAGTGTTCAAGGCCGGGTTGGACAGAACCTCAGATGGCATGGTTTAGTAGGAGGTGTCCTTGCCCATTGCAGGGGGTTTGAAACCAGATGATCTTAAGGTCCTTTCCAGCCATAACTATTCTATGATTCTATGCCAGTGTTTGTAAAGATGATGGTAATGCAACATTCTTTTCTTTATAAAAAGTGGTCCTGCTACCTAAAAGTTGACATGAAAAAGCTGGGTTGCATAAGAGAAGCATAAAATCCCTAACTCAAGTGGCCCTCCTCTGAGAATGAATTTTGTGGCAGAGAAATGGTAAGAATCAGATTTTAATATTAGAGAGTCCCCATCTTTCACATGGAAAGCACTATTATTGATATAATATGATACAATAATGTATCTTTTGAATGTGGTTTATATTTAGATGTAGAAATGTCAGTAAATTGTATCTGTATAGTGAACAGTTTCTGGAATCACAAATCTGCCTCTTTTTTTTCCGATGCTCAGTAGAGCAAAAGGCTTAGAGCTTTTTTGGCACATGGATGTCAACAGAAGGTTTGATTCAAGGGAATTCTAAATACATGGAATGAATACAGCTGAAGTAATCTAACAGTGAAGTAGGAGGCTCTATTTCTACATCTGTTGTTCTTGCCTCACCAGAAGGATCTCTTCATGGCACAGTTTCTACCATATCAAGTAACTTGACTAAATAATGCTACATTTAATATTCATTCAGAGGCAGTGGCCAGAAAGGAGCAAAGCTATTTTCCAGTTAGACATCTGTCTGTACAGTCCATAGAATTTCACCAAACCCTGTAATTTAAGTATACCTTATTGAACTATATATAATCATACTGAAAATACTTAGTCCCATAAAAACTGCCAGATAAGAGATATTCTCATAACAGCCTTCCTCGTAGAAATTCCCATCTTAATTCAGAGTTGGATTTTTCTCATGACAGATTTCAGAGATTGGGTACTCTTAGGGCTGTCTTTACCAGATTGGATAAGCAACATTTTATGGACTTTTGCATGTCTGCAAAAATCTGTGCTATTCTGAAACATTAAACCAATTGCTTCCACTTCTGAGGAAACTGTTCCATTTGTCAGGGCGTATAAAGTATTGAAGGAGATCCCAAACAATCTTCTGCTGCAATGCTGCTGCTTTCACTGAATCACTGGAGAGCCCGGGGGTGACTCCAAAGGCTTTGTCCTTGGGCATCTACTGAGACCAGGCATACCAGTGTTTGTGTAAAGATGGGGATCAACTCTGCCAGGAAGGTGCATTTTATTTTTTGGCAGAGACCCAAATATGATCAGACACACTTCTTGCATAAAAAGTAGGACTCCTGACTATCCTGTCTCTATTGGTGGTAAGGGCTTTTACCTGGTGATTCCTCTTCAGATATCTTAGCTGTCAAAGAGGTAAAGTGTGTTTGTAGGGTCAGGGATGTGAAGGCTGACATCATGAAGGTGAATGAGTCTGTTTCTTGAGGGTAGACTTGTTCAGCGCTTGGCAGAACACCCTGCCAAAGCAGAAAGCATGTCTTTGCTGCTACTGGATCTCAACCATTCCCAAGATGCTCCAAGAGGGTCAAGGGAAGAGCCAGGATGTGGCTGGGACTGCAGCTAGCTCCTGGAAACAGGTGGGAGTGGGACCTGCTGCTCCTCCTTTATGTTTTCTGGTCAAAACTATTCAGCATACTTTATCTGAGTTTCATAGAGGAAAAGATCAATCAAATGATCATATTCAATGTTACCAAGTTCAGAAGGCGACTTTTAGTTTAAAAACAAAAAAAAATCAGTTTTCTATGTGAAGTAATCTGTTTTTGAAGAAAAAGTCCATTGAATCCCTGTAGACCTCATTTATTCAGAAAGAAAAGTGCTAATGAGAAGAAAATGTTTTCTATTTGGTATTACTGAGCAGATGTAGTATAGAAATGTGACAAATAGTTTATATTAAACCAAGCATTAAGACAAAAAGTATACTTTGTGGTCTGTACTAATTGAACATCTTCAGTCAGAAGTGTCTGGTGCCTTCTTGCTGAGTGGTAAATAGGGGTGATACATAAGCTATCAGAATTGAGTTTCAAAGTGATATCAGCTTAAGGCAGTCTGGCAAAGAAAAGTATTCTAAGTGCTTCCTTTTTTTTTTCCTGACAGTGATTAAATAGGACAGCACTCTTGGTTTAAACTTTGATTTACCTAACTAAAGGTATAAGGTTTTGAGAAGAATATATGCATGACTTCTGCGTATCTAGAAAACAAAATCATTTAAGAAATAGTTTTTATATTTCTGATACACTGCTAGGAACATTTAAGATATGTTAGAAGTAACATAAAAAAAAAAAGCTCCTCATCTTGCTCAGTTGCTCTATGTTAGAATAATCTTTACCAAGTTTCCGCAGAATTGTTTTACTATAATGCCAGTCATGCCAGAAATTCTAACTTATTAGAGCTCAGCTATTTTATGTTCAAGAGGTTCCTGGAAGAGGAGGGAGTTTTTCATAAATACGTGATGGGGTAAATGTTGTACTGATATTTGTTCAATGAAAATGGATTCCCACTTTGGCTCCTCATCTCTGCCTATTTGAGATAATCACAGCGGAAGCGAGTGATAGTGACAGGCCATTAAGTTTGGTACTGCCACACACTGGGAATTTTTATCTCTTGCTACATTTTTTAATGCTGTAAACAGAATAAAATCAGGGGTGCACTGTTTGCAACAGCTTGAAAACTGTCTATATTTCTCAGTTACTATCGTGTTTGAGAAAGAAAGATGGCAGTGGTCCATGGCAAATCCTGTTATCAGAATACTGATGTGATACAAGTCCATTTGGATGTGCTTAGCTAATGATAAACAAATACACTTTTTATTCCTTCTACTTTCCCATACCTGCTATGAGGTTCAATATTCAAGGCACTCAGACAGCCAGCTTTATATTAGTCTAAACAGGTTTGCATAAAGTTGAATCAAAGTGAATGTAGAAGAGCAGCAGTGTAGTAAGCTTATGGGAAAGAAGGACTGAAAATGATGTTACTAGAAATACTTCTTCAGAAAACATAACAGGATTCATAACTGCTTTGACTTTGCTGAACACCTCAGTCTTTATGAGACACTCTTTCTGTAAGTCAGCTTTTCTTCCCTCACCTCCTTCCATTCCTTTTTTTTTTCTTTTGTTCTCTTCCACTTTAGAGGAGATAGAAGAAGCAAAAGTCCCTTTGGAGAATTAAAAGTACTTGGGTTGATAAAACAATGTTTGGAAGGAAAATTTGGCCCAGATAACTATTCTCTCTTAGCCCTTTATAATTGGGAAAAGATAAGAACTTATGGTCCAGAATCTTATTATGTCACTGGCCAGACATCTTTCTGTAAAACTGAAGCATAGGTCTTTGTGTCAGTCAACATTTTTGGGATTTGAAAGGCAGCTGCTGCAAAGGCACACACTGATTCTGGACTGAGTGCCATCTCTTTGCATAGAAGTTACTTTTAATTACTTTCAAAAAGATACTTGTTTAGGAGTTATCTTCAATCAAATTAATAAAGGTAGTGAAAAAAATGTCATACTTTTGAAGATTTATGATCTGCACACTTTACAAATAAAATTGGGTCAAATGTCAGCCTCATTGATATAACTGAAATCTGGGATACTTTTGGCTTAACATAGAAAATGTTGTGTTTAGTATGTAAGTAGTAAGTCACCGCCTATATTTATTGTCCATGGGACATTAAATAGACATGACTCCAACCTGAGTAGATTCTGAGACATGTAATGTCCCTTGTTTATTGTTTTTAGTGTACTAATGTGAGCATGATATTTTACAGTTAAATCTTCCTGTCTTGTTTAAAGATGTTGTCATGGTCAGTAGTCTGCCTGACCCCCTTCTACAGAAGATACCATGGCATAAATGCATATTTATAACTCAGAAAATAGCTCTTTTTCTTTCCAAATGCATTGAAAAAGCCAAAGCATTAGAAACCACTCTATAAGCTTTTATCAAGCTTTTGTTAGCAGCTCTTATCTATTTTATAAGCTTTTACCTAGTGTACTTAGCCCTGGATGCTGACAAGTATTAGCTTAAACCTGTTGATTTTACTCTTATAAATCACACTTAATAAATAATAAAACTTGCTACTAAAAAACCTGAGCCTTCACTTTTGAAACAATAAAACAAAATGATAGACAGTATCGAGGAGTCCAGAAAGAGATGACAACAATCAAGATTTGTCTTTGTTAACGCTTGTCTTCGTTAATAACAAATGCTATAAAAATTGTTCCTGGGAAAACAGCAAAGCAGTTGCGGGGCCAATGAAGAAATACATTTTCTTACTATCTTTTGGGGCTCATTTTCAGGCAATTAGGCTACAGGTACATTCATTTGATTGACTCAGCATTTTATTTTAAAATTCTGAAATTGATGAGCTATATTTTAAAGTCATTCTAAGTGGCAGCATAATTATGTGAGCAATTATTGTATCTGCATTTATTTTTCTGGAGTGATTAGCTTGTGATGCTCTAAAACTCATTTATGAGAAGGACTTATATTTATAATGTTTTAATTAAAATTGGATTGGGAAGAAAATGGGAAAATTTACATTCAACACGTACAGTTGTTTCAAATGTGTTTGACAGCAGTTGTCTTTTTATTAGCTTAGGATAATTATTTGGGGCATTTATGTACTAATATTATTTAATTAACTTCAGGAGTGAGGTAATTAATTTAGTTATGGGTTGTCCAAAAAAAAAAGATTATGTGGTAGTTTAGCCTGCTGCTTTCATTTCCCTGCATTCTTCTTGATTACATGATTTTTTGAAATAGGCATTATATTTAGAAGGATTCAGAGGCTATAGCTATTTTATTGGAGAGGACAATTTCTGCATTTTTCCCATGGCAAACTAAGGTACAGTGTAAATCACACAGAGGGAGCACAGCAATTGCATAGTCTTCACTTTGGAAGATACTCTTAAATTAGGTACTTTATCCATCAACAGCAGTTACTCCTTTGCTTTTAAATACAAAATGTGGATTTCTTTCAAAGCATGCCTCATTGCAATATTACTGAATATCTGATGTGTGTTAAGAATCAGATGTAAATGCTTGACACCTAGCAGGCAGATAACTAAAAAATAAATAAAATACATGTCTATGCAAAACCTTGGGTGAAAGAAAAGTTTAGTTCAGCGTTTCCAAGACATAAGTTTAGGATGCAGCATGGAGAATTATATGCAAGGTACCTAATTCAAAAGCATTCTGCCTTGCTTTCCACATACTGAGTACTGTCATTTTAGTGATGGATAAGGTGTTTGGGAAGTTCCTGTGCTTGTGATTTTGCCCAACTTTTTTCTATGCCATAAAGTGTGTGCTAAAACTACCCCTGAAAGAACCCTGCTCTGTTTACTTCTGAAATATACATGTTTCATCACATTATTTCTACTGAAAAGACTGAGTTAGCAGTGCTTGGTGAAGGATCATTCTTGGGGTCTCAGCAACCAGAAGATGCACTGCATTACTTAATAGCGGAAAAGTTGTGTTGAGAGTGGTGACAGTGATGCACCACAGCTGTTACCATCACAGCACAACAAAATAGCTATGCTGGGTGAGACCAAAGGTCTGCCTGTGACAGTTGCCTGCTATCCCCTCTCCAGGAAAAGGCTTGGTCTCTGGGTCAGGAAACAGTCACAAATGGACCCCGCTGCCACAGGAGGGCTGGGCATGGCTCTGGTTTCTCCTGATATTCCCCCAGCCTCCAAGTATTTTCAGCTCAACAGCTTCCCAAGACACAGAATCATAGAACCATAGAATAGGGTTAGAAAGGACCTTAAGAACATCTAGTTCCAACCCCCTTGCCAGGGGCAGGGACACTCCCACTAAACCATGTCCAACCTGGCCTTGAACACTGCCAGCAATGGAGCATTCACAGCTTCCCTGGGCAACCCATTCCAGTGCCTCAC